>MU853860.1:0-131576 GCA_033297225.1 Diplogelasinospora grovesii | reverse complement strand
GTGAGCCTGAAGAAGAAGAAGAAGAAGAGAGGAACCAAAACCACCCCGCACCACCAAATATATCGTCATAAAACCCTGGTCCGTGTGCCTGCCTCCAACACATGTCATCAGTCCTACCCGGAATTTGGATTATTCATAAGTTGCGCCCGTTGTTACTTACACTTTACTCTTCAGGGCAAACCTGCCGAATTAAGTAGTCGTGTACCCGGAGACTGCGGAAGAAGGTAGCAGGAAAGGTAGAGAGACGGGGCGTATCGGATATCGCCATCTGATTATCTTCAAGGTTTCTGAAGGAAATCGAAGTTATATAAAGCAATGAATATTCTCCTCCTCAGTGACATGGAGCCGGCCGAAGACAGTATTAACTCCCACTTCTTTTTTGACAACTAGCATCACATTCAGCTTTCATCATTCGTCCGGTTCCAGAATCGAAAATGCTGTTCCAGTCCATCCTCTTCAAGCTGTCGGCCTTTACGGCCGCTGTTCTAGCCGGTAAGGGCCCTTCAGCCCCCCCCCCCGGCGGCCCCAGCAACGCGCCACGACGCACAGCACGAGCCGGATAGACGTATCATACATTGAATTGAACTAAGCTAACCTAAGCTGTGAAGCCCCCGCGGTCTTGGACGACGCGCCCACCACCAACCTCACTGCTCGCTCGGGCAACCACTATGCCAACGTCTACAGCGGCAGCTACTGCTCGGGTACCGATCTGGGCTCGACCGCCAACTTCGGCTGCGGCGGCACCTGTCACTACGCCAGCGACAACATCTACAGCATCTTCCTCGACCAGGACGGCACGGGGAACCCCAAGCCTACGGCGAGCCTGTTCTCGGGCACCAACTGCGATGGCACTCAGGTCGCATCCGCCGGTATCTTATCCGGCGAACACTCGGGCTGCACCAACCTGAACATACCGGCTAGGAGCTACTATCTGTACTTTAACTGCTAGGGTGGGAGTTGAAGGGATGTCTTTGAGTGCTCGTAAAATGTGTCGGGTGGATTGGTTGTAGACGGCTCCAACTTGGGTTGTTGTCTCGTTTTCTCGAATCGAGTTTTTCTTAAGGAGCACTTGTGAAAGCTGGGGGGTGGCAAGAGTTACATTTCAACAATGGACACTGTCAACCAAACAGGAATTCTTCAGGTGTGATAACTTGCCCCTTGCGACAACCGCAGTCAAAATGGCCCGGCAAGTTCCGAGGTCAAGATCGCGCAACGGATTGCGAGCATTCATGGATCCTTCACCCAGACGGAAGGTGCTGTGGCTTAAAGCTTCGAGGTCGTGAACTTCAAACCTGAATTCTTGCCACAGGTTTGGACCTGTGCCTCCTGTACCAAGCCATCGACCTGACTGTTGCCGAATCAGTCCTCTCTGCATCATCGCCGCCTCCAAGCTGTATCCTTAGTAAAGTCAGCGACGTAGGTTCCCAGAACGGAGCCCTTGCAAGCATAACGGTGGGCATGACCTGAGAGGCTGACTTAGTACGCAGTCTGCTAAAGCGGCGGGAGAAAGTAAGGGCCGAAGGGCTAAGACTTATTAAAAGTAACGGCTTTACTTACGCACTACTTAAACCGTAATAATAAAGGTTAATTTATATTATTACTTAATTAACTGTTTCATAAGCCGTTTTTAACTGTTTATAAATTATATAGTACATAAGTACAGGTATTAATAACAATGAGGTTGTTAATATACCCGGATAGGCCTTGTGTGAGGATATCTCTGAAGTTACATGTACCTTGAACTTGTCTCCTCCTGCTGATATACGTTATCTTGTAAGAGCTTCATTTCTGTTCTAGCTCTCGCTGTGGTGTGGGTTAAGGCAAACGAGATGAAGACTGAAGTTGCGACGGGGACAAAGGTTTTCGCATCTATGATCTGAGTCCTGACTAAGGCAACTTCAAACCTCATGAACCTAAGGTTAGGTATAATGAAGGACTGCCAGGCCACTTTTGACCCTCAGCAGGTACATACATAGGTACATATGCTTAGATACAGATCTGCCGCGCCATCGCTCCAGCCTGTCTAATCCCCATCTCTCTATCAATTCGGTGCAATTGCTCTGCAGCGAAGGACCGCACGCTGCGCGCATTCAGCTCCTCCGAAGCTACGATACACAGCGGCTCGATGAGCGAGATCACCCCTGTGCAAGGTCAGTTTGCTTTGTGCTGCTGCTGCGAGTATGCTGGGAAACTTACGTGAAGTGCCCGCTAAAGCACAGGCGGAGATGCAGAGGTCTGTTGACAGTTGGCGAATGACCTCGATGACACGAGATAATATCACCGGGGAGTAGCCTGAGTCTTCAGAGCTGGTGGAACGGACGATGATCTGGTTCACCAGTATCCGCAGCGTGCGCCAGCTGTTCCAAGCCTCTGCTACCCAGAGATTAGGGTATATGTGTCTTTTCCCGTCGAAGCCAGCCCCGTCATCAACGCTCGTGATCGTAGCACAGTACTGCCAGCTGGGAAGGCGTAGTACCCCGTCTCTCCAGGCCTCTAGGTCACCGTCTATCTCAACTGCCTTTGTACATATAAAATCTGAATGTGTGCTGTTGAGGGCAGCCTGAAGATTGACGATTCGAAACGATATTTCGCAGGTGCTACCCGGGCTAGCAACTCTGCGCTGTTGCCACTGCTGTCTCATGGTGCTGCATTGGAAGATGAAGGTGGTACGAACGAGGCCCGGAGGGACGGGGATGTGTTGCTGATAGCAGGCCGACAACTAGATACCTTATGTTAACATTGAGATCTCGGGGAAGAAGGGGTAAAAGGAACGTACGTACGATTTGTGAGCGAGCCACGAGGTATAGCTGTCCTCCACGTTCGCTGGCAAACTGCGCTGGGCCTCGGAGTTCCAACAGAGAGGTGGCAGCCTGGACATGGGCTGTCCAATGTCTGCGATAACGGTCCCAAGATTCGAAGGTTGCAGTCTAGACAAGTAAGCAAAGGAGGTTCGGAAATAGGGTTGGAGTACGGCTTGCCTCGAAGAACCCACATAAGGTAATTGCCATCAATGTCGCATCGGAAATAGCTTGGTCGGGATCATGCAGAGCTTGGTTCATGGCGGCCAGAGCCTCGCAGTACCGTGCTCTTGACCTGGAGAAGACATCGGGCGCATGAGAGGTGTTTGATATCCCGGCCATGCCGACTGCTTCAATGGCTGCTTTTAGGACACGGCTGGACAAGGTGTTCTCGAAGAGGTATGATTGGGTAAGCCAGTCAACAAAGTCACTGGAAAATGGAGCCTCGTTGAGGGGGCCGGTGTATCGAGCAAAGAAGAAATTTGCCCCCAGTTCATTTGCTGGTTGGCTAAGAGGGTAGGATATGCTGCTGGGAAACGGAGATGGTGCGAGAGGCTTAGAATCTTTGCTCGTCGGGCATATAGGAGGCTTGATGGAAGACTCCTCTATCGATTGCTCAGTTTGCCGAGACATCAGGATGATCCGCTTGGATTCGTCCCGGAACAAGACTTCATTGAGATCTCGGTAGCCTGGGCATTGCGCACTTGATTTCTCGCACCTCCGACATCCCGGTCTCTGCTGGTCGCACTGATGCACAGAGCCGTTAGTTGGAAATGCTTCAAGAAGGGAGGTTTCAGGGGCAACAATCATGCCTTGATCTTGCGCTGCCGACAGCGTTCGCAGCCTTTGCTCAGCACGCCATAGTAGACCATAATGTTGTGGAAGGCTTAATTGGAGCCACGGAGACTGAAGAAGACCTTGTTGTTTGAGTCTAGCATTCTAAACGAGTCTGCGGTCGATGAAAATGTCCCGATTCATCGCTGATGTTGGATTAGAGGGGCTGGGTGCAGGGGCTTCGCACTCTTGCCCTGTAACGGGTTTAGCGCGGCCCTGTCAGACGGCTGCCATTCGCAGGGATGATTCAGCGCCCTCCTGGTTCTAGGACTAGACATGTCAGTAATAAATACGGAGGCTTTCTCCATCCAAAGTTTAGGACGACACGGAACAGAATTTCTCTCTGTCCACCCGACTCGATTCGACTGGACTCTGTAGATACCTTCACGCACCTGCCTTATCTGCCACTTGGCAAATGCGGAATAGTCTCTCGTCATGTCTCATATCACAGAGAAGACGTTCAGCACCTACAACCAGGAACAGGGCAAAGTATATGCTCAAACCCGCCGAGACTATCACCCATCGGTGTATCAAGCCGTCATCGGCCACCACACCTCCACTGGCGGTCAGCTCGACACGCTTCTCGATGTCGGCTGCGGTCCCGGTAACGTCGCCCGGGCCCTCGCTCCGCATTTTGCTCACGCCATCGGCATCGACCCTTCTGAAGGCATGATCGCCACCGCCCGCTCCCTAGGCGGCGTCACGTCGACTTCGGAGCCTATCCAGTTCGAGGTCTCCACAGCCGAAGAGCTCAGCCCTGTTGCAGACTCGAGCGTGGACCTCATTGCTGCTGGAAACGCCGCGCACTGGTTCGACATGCCGCGCTTCTGGGCGGCCGCCGCCCGCGTGCTCAAGCCCGGCGGCAGCGTGGCCCTTTGGACAACCGGCGACATCCGCGCACACCCATCCGTGTCCAATGCCGCCGCCATCCAGGACGCCATGGAAGAGCACCACCGCCAGCTGGAACCGTACTATCTGCCTGGCAACTTCCTCGTGCGGAACCGCTACAAGGATCTCCCGCTCCCCTGGACCCTCCCGAAGCCGGTCTCGGAGCTCGACGAGAGCACCTTCTTCCGCAAGGACTGGAATGACGATGACGAGCAATTCTTCGAGGGGCTGCCGGAGGCGGACTTGGACACGTTTGAGAAGATGATGGCTACGGGGAGCGCCCAGACGCGCTGGCGTCAGGCCCACCCGGACGACGTCGGCACGGAGCGGGACGTCATTAGGATATTGCGCAGGAGGGTTGAAGGCTTGATGCGGGAGGCAGGCGTGGAGGAGGGCAAGGATGTGGTAAAGGGAACTGTACTTGGCACGGTGCTGGTTGTCAAAAAGAAGGTGTAATAATCCTCTCTGTTTGAGGCAGTCGCAAAGGACCGCGGAGGAGCAGGAGGATATCGGGTTAGGGTTGTGCATGGCCACTACAGTAACAAATCATTTGCATCTTTATATCGCTACAACTCACAGTCAGCTGTTACTTCCGTAAAACCGTTTCATGTTGTCAGATAATTTCTCAGAGACCCATTGGGTTTAACGTTAAGTGCAACTTTCACTGCATTACAAATCCTCTTAATCAATTGCAACCTTGATTGTAACACAAACTTAGCGGGGCTTCGCGGGCGCCCCATAGCTCTTTTCTTTCCATCGAGACCCAGACGTCAATGTTCAACGTGTGACGTCATTGAGCCGCGAGACAACAATTCCAACACCAAGACGAGTTTAATGGCATTAAAAAGGGGAGTTCCTCTCAAGAGCAACGTCGTCGCCGTTGCACTTTGTAATTCACTTCACAATCTCAAATTTTCTACCAGAACAGCTTCAATTGCAAGCACCTTCAATATCCCAACCCCCAATCATCATAAACTCAACCTCCGCACATACGCAAAAATGTCAGAGTCGCACGTTAGCAAAGACGGCCAGTTCCAGACTGTGCCAGGCAAGGCGCAGGCTCAGAATCTGCCTGGGTGAGTCTCACTCCATCTCCTCACTGTTTTAGCCCACAGTACTGACTTATTTCAGTCTCGAGAAGAAGATGGACCCTCTCAGCGAAGCGACCAAGCTGGAGGGCGATGGCCAAGCGTACGAGTACAAGCCCGCAGGCAAGCTCGAGGGTTGCAAGGCGCTCATCACCGGCGGAGAGTGTGGGTGACCTAACGGGTAAACCTGGGTCCAACAGGATCCCGATGAGCGTTTTTGAGAGGCGGGCTTCTGGAACCCAATAGAGCAACCCCAAGAATCAAGATCCGGGCATTAAGCCGAAAAAACATGCTAGCCGCCCATTTGTACTGAGTGTTTTTCAAGTGTGAATCGGTGGCACGCCCTTTAAGCGCGTATACTTCTACTTGAAAGCATCTACTTACACCTTAGGCAATAATGACCTGAGAAGGAGAACAGCGCCACTTCTCGACTTGCAACTATGGCACTTGCGGTAAAATCAGGCACAGGTCGCATTCAATTATCGCGAGGATTAAGAAGAGGTCACGGCACGGCATGCGAAGACGGCCCTGTCAGGCTGTCGCTGGTCGACAAAGCCTGGCGCAATGATGGCACTCGTATTTCTCCTGTATGCATCTCATGTATCTTCACTTGATTAAGGAACGATTGGGCAAAGCTGTATTCAGATAATCGACATCCAACTAAGAGACCTGTTTTACGTCACACTGTTGGCGGCTAGAGTTAGCGAACTCGGTAAACCGAGATCGCCTGTAAGAAACCCCACTGCGGAAAATACACTTCCAGCATGCTAGAAACCACTGTGTTAACGACTTTGGCCCGCCCGTTATTCCACTGGTCTGTGACCAACTGTGGCACTGGCACGCTTCGAAACTGCGCACTCAAATTACACGACTGAACTACGGCGAGAAACTGTGCATCAGGCTTTGCAAACCGAACTAGGTAGAGATTTCAAATACAAAAGATTCGACGTCAACCCCACGGACGGCTGGATGTTTCACATAATGGGAAAATTTTATCAACCCGGACGGTTCCTCCTCGATGGATGTCTGTGACGGTCCCGACGGTCACACTCAGCCTTGGTCGTATATATGACATTCGCTATACTGCCTTCGCCCATAGATAAGCGGCGATGAAAATGAAGATCCGGAGCATGGTGAGGGTTTGTACTATCCGTATAGTGATATCTTTAGTGGCGCCAGGACCGTTTTATATGAACCGCAGGCGCCAAATCCTGCAGTTCGGATCTACATCCTAGGAACGTGGATCTAGACCACCGCCATTTTCTCGGCTGAATCCGAGGCAAGATCTGATTTCACCTGCAGGCGGGCCTTCCCGTGCGTCTGTCTGCCTGCTGCCGGCGAACTAGCATTGCCAGGCCCAGTTGGCAGCTGGAAACCTGACAGCAACTGCTGCGCCCGTGCTGACTCTAAGGGGAGGCTCTAACGCCCGACCACCGATTTCTGGCGGCTCCGCTGGCGACAGGCCACGAGATGGTTAGGCTGCGTCTCACAGCCCCAACGGGCCTTGACAGCCTTATGCCAGGGAAGAAGCCTTGATCGGGCATTCTTTTGCCTCTTCAGTGGCTCTGAAGGATGCGTCTGACTACATGATATAAGTTGCTGCTCCTGAACGTGTGTCGAGGACTTGGAAGAGCCTGAACCATACTAAGCGACCACGAAGTCACGATGAGCGACCATCACGATGCGCGGCAGCGAAGTCAGCCAGGAGTTAGGGTTTCACATGGTATATCTCGAGAGTAGGTATATGTTTCCTCGGATAAAGCACAGCACGAGTTCCTATTGACTAAGAATTTCAGGTCTCTGTATGCGCCGTGAATGGGATGCCCCAAAATATAAGGCCTTCCCCGGCCGAGACGCCACCACCGGCCGATATGGCTATTACTGCGTGGTCGAGGTGAAAGATCAGGTTTTTAAATCCCAGCCTCCCGAGCACCCGTGCTACGAGTCAGAGCCTCTGGCGCGAGAAAACGCCGCAATGATTGCATACAACATTTGCAAAATGTATTCTCTCAATGGCGGTATGTTATCAATGGGTGGGTATGTTCATGGCCTGCCAGCAGACACGCCCGGTGGCCATACGCTTCGACCGCGCGCAGCCACACGACAGGTCCCACCCCTGCGCATTCATCCTTCCTACCAGTGACACTCGGCGCCCGTGTACCTGGGCGAATCCCTTGTACATGAGTCTTTGCTCAATGAGGCGCGAAGGTGGCACGCGCTCTGAACATGCAGTGAGAACGCGTCCGCATCTCTGGACGCTAGGCTTCCATGCAAGCCTCTGTTCGGGGCGTCGGAGCGACTGGCCGGGTGGTTGGGGTGGACGTACGTGGAGCCCAGTCATTGGCGACGAGGCTGTATCGATGCCGGTGCCTGTGGAAGAAACGATTGGTTGCTGAGCAGTCTGTATGTAAACATCAGAGTACGTACTGGAAACCCGGGACGGCTCCAAGGATAGCGTGCGCAGATAAGAACCTGGTGAACTTAATCTTTCCATCTACTTTTTCCTCTTGCGACCGCAACCAGCGAGCCAACCTTCCAAAGACGCCGCGCAATCAATATGCCATCGAAAACGGCGCCACCACATATCAAAACCAAAACTCAACTGCCAGGTAAGGTGTCTTGAAATATCTCTCATTCAATACAGGTACACAGCAACTCACAGGTTCACAGCAACTTACAGGCTCGCAGCTATACGCAATGGACATATTGTTACCGGTGCATCACATGGACTCCGCTAGGCCGAACCCACACTCACAACAACCGACGAGCCAGCCTCAACCGAGATAATGGCTCTAGCATAGTTGTACCCAGGGAGGATTTTCTAGACCGGTCTGATTCCGGTTATGCCTCAGGAGGCGAAAGGAAATGAGAAATAACTCAGATATATTGGATGCTATCTGGATAGGCTTAGTTGGGCGAACTTTGTCCTCGTGGTTTAACAGTGGCTGGTCCTCGTTCTGCCATGTTCGTAGACGCCCCGAACGTGCGGACCATAGATAGTAATCAATTTGGCTCTTCTCATAACTTCCTCCTTTGAGAAACCCATAAGAACGCGTGTAGGTGTCACAGGTCCAGGCATCACGCGAGGCCGGCGTGCTTGGGGCGGAAGACGAAAAGAACGCCGGATCGAAGCCTCTGTTTTAGGTCGTTGTTGGCCAAACACGGTGACTGGCTTGGAGATCGGTTTCGCAACCAGTGTGTGCATCGTGCGGGCTCGAGGCGGCTAGTTCCCAACCTCGCGATTTCTGATAGGCGTTGCCATCGTCGGGTGGTGTCATTCAGTTTCCGTGCAGCAGGAGGCGTCTCGGCGCTGATCCATGCTTCTCCCTTGCGCGGTGAAACATCTCATTTGCCCGCCACAGCCCCCCTGGGACGCAGGAATGATGTGAGCGATCTCGTCAACACAAAAGTAGTAACTTGGGCTACTCAAGATACCGTCTGCCCTAAGTTGCAGCCTAGGGCCATTTCGTGTCAAAGAGAAGTACCCATCCCACCTGCAATTGGCGAGGATGCCACAAGCAACGCGCCCGGTCTCATGGCGAATGCCTTCTGTGTCGAAGGCATGGAGGATGAGTAGGAAGTTCTCGTTGTCGGGGTAGCCTGGATGCCGAAAGTGAATCTTCCGGCGGGGTCTTGGATCTTGAATGCCTTTGCAGGAGGTTTCAAAAGCAGTTGCGGGGTGGACTGCTGTTCTGCTGGCTCTTGCGATGCCATTTCCTTCTGGTGAATATGTGGGATCTGGTGTCTCGGAATAAGCCCTGGGCAACCATCCGGCTCAGGCCACAAGTCACCCATTCAATCACCTCGTCCTGCCAATCACGCGGCCCAACTATCCACCTTCTCTTTCTCTCACGCGATGGCCATGACTGCCCTCATGATGATAACCACTTGATCCCATACCAATGCCTCGTCCCGCCTGCAACCTCAAAGCATGGTATATACCCTACAGGCTTTCTAGAACGGCACTCTGAAGTCGAAGTTGCACAAACTTTTGGAGAAGAAAACACCACGAGGCAAATGCTACGAACCAGACGAGACCAATATCGTCGTATCTGTCACCGACCGCTCCCAACGAGACCTAGCAAAGCGTTTCGACGAACTGGATATCGACTGGAGCGTCGTCGAGAACCAGCTGAGGGCCTGGAGCCATCTTCTCCTTGGCTTAGGATCAATATACAAGGAGGCGAGTCAACCAGTCGCTAGGACACGGCAATGCACTCGGCGAGGAGGCGTTACAGCCCTGCAACTTGCCGAGAGGGCCGAACTCCAAGAGCAGGAAACTTCGGGCTTGACAACCGTTTAGAAGGAAGTTTACAGCCTCATGCGGCGCCCCGGGCCTCCATGCTTAGGAACGTATTGCTGGCGTGATCCGGACACCAAAAAGCATTACAAATTGGATACCAGTGTCTTAGCGAAGCTTGTCGATTACGCCAAGGAAGGCAATACTTTAAGGACGCACCAGGACGTGCCACCATGGATCCGCGAGCTAATCTACAGCAAGATTCAGAGCGCAAGAAGCGGAAGTGGCAATCACCCGTCTCTGACAGCTTACCTCCTATTCATATCACGAACGTTTTGCCTGCTTCTTGCAGCCAGGACCCAGTCGAATGTCACGCCAACTCGACCGTAGAGTCTCGAGAAGTGGCGTGCCTTCGGCATGCAACTCAGCTTGATATTCCGGGGTCAAGGGATGGCGCTGTGAAACGGTACTGTGAGTGGCATTGCCAAAAGGTTACCGATCCCGAATGGCAGAAAGGGTTCCGAGCAGCTTGTAAGATTATATTGGAGGAAGGCCTCGACCTTAAGCGTCTCCACACCGCTCAGAATGTGAAGGCTAAGTCTCTCGTGGAAAAAGGGGTCAAACGGGGAATTGCAATCTAGGTTGTTAGTAAGGTTAAGACTTAGCTAGATGAAATGTAGATGTAAAGCAACGGTGGTTTTATTTATACGATAATATCATAGCGTTCAAAAGGAAGAATTTACTATAGAAAGCCCAGCGTGACGAAAGTGACCTTTTGCGCTTTCCTCTCGGGAACCAACAATATCGACGCACATCTTTAAGAAGGTCCTAAAGTCCTCTCTAAAAATGTCGGCGTGTTCGTACCATTGCTGTTTAACGTACGTCTTTAGCTCTGCGAAGAACTCCTCGATCGGATTCATGTCTGGCGAGTAGGGCGCCAGATAAAGCAACTTTACGCCTGTAGCAGCGCACATTTGCTGGATTCTTTCCGAGCGATGAATTGAGGCATTGTCCATGATAAGGACGGAATTCGGCTCCGGCCATTTACCACAATGACGCAGCAGCTGGTCAATGAAATCCTCGAATATAGCAGCGTCGGTTGATCCAGGGAAAACGCGCGCTAACTCAACGCCTTTCTGTGTATACGCTGCAAGAACCTGGAACCGTTGTTCACGGTTGAACTCATCAATCTGCACGGGGGTGGTCCCGACCGGAGCCCATATGGCGTCGATGCCCATTTCGTTTGTCGGAGCCAGACTCATCGATAAAGACCATTTGGTACACGATTGGCAGTCCGAGAGCTTGTAGAGGTATAAGTCACGCAGGTCCGGGTTCCGTTGCTTCGCCACGCGACGGTTAGTTTTCCTTGACCATCCTTCGGCCTTAAGGGTTCGAGAAACAGCAGTAAGGGACAGTTGGACGCCGAAACTATCGTGGAGGAAAGTAATCATCTCATATCGGGTCGTTTGACTAGTTGTTCAAACAAGGCGTCGCGCATAAGTGGGGTAATCTTCATTTCTCGGCCGACGCGATTCGAGGGCGCTGTCGTGGTCCCGTATCGTCGTAGTCGCGATTGGATTCTGCGGACGGCGCGCTCGCTACAATCGACGGTCTCGGCTTTCTTGTTATTAGGTAACCTACAAAGGATCATAGCATGAATCTGTTCACGTTGGGAGGGAGCAAGTTGGGGAGCCATCGATCGCTGCTTTGATGCGCTTGTTCTGGCTTGACAGGGTGAACCTGTCAGCTTTTGGACGGAGACGTGAGCGGCATTCTGGCGACGCAGTACCACTGGGCGGCCTTGGAGGGGCATAGGCGTCTTCTCACGTGATCCCTCAGCCGCACCAGCACCAGAGCCTGAGGACGGTCATGCTTGGCGACAAAGCATTCATTACCTTCATTCCCGTCCACAGCCCGCCTACTCGGCAGACGACGCCGTCGTCCACTGTTTTGGTTTTAAAATAGGGCCTACAGCTGGGACAGAACACCGGGTAAGTTTAGTGCCATCCGTGCCCAGACCGGATCCTACTAACATTTTCGGAAGTGCCGCCCCCGCCGCCGCCCCGCTATGCCTTCCATGCAGAACAGCCTGCAACGCCCGGCGTCGCGTCGCGACTTCGAAATTGCCATCATCTGCGCCCTCACTCTCGAGGCGGATGCCGTCGACGCCCTCTTCGACCGCCATTGGGACGACGACGGCCCGCCGTACGACAAAGCGGCAGGCGATCGGAATGCTTACTCGACCGGGGCTATCGGTCGCCATAATGTCGTCCTCGCACACATGCCCGGCATGGGAACGGCTAACGCGGCAGCGGTCGCCGCCAACTGCCAGATAAGCTTCCCCAACATCAGGCTTGCGATTGTGGTGGGAATCTGCGGCGCTGTCCCCTTTGACCCTAATGGCGCCGAGATCGTGCTAGGCGACGTTATTATTAGTGACGGTGTCGTGCAGTACGATTTCGGGCGGCGGCTGCCTGAACGCTTTGTGCCTAAAGACACGCTGTTAGACTCGTTGGGTAGGCCTAATGCAGAGATCCGCGCGCTGCTTGCAAAGTTGAAGGGCCGTCACGGCCGAAAGATGCTACGAGATAAGATGGCCGACTATTTGGGCGCGATCTAAGGCCAGCTAGACCTGGCAGCCTAGCATCCGGGTGTCGCGCATGACAGGCTATTTGAGGCCACGTACCGCCATGTCGCCGATGGGAAGCTGTGCGTAGAGTGCGGCTGCAATGGCCCGCTAGTTCCGCGCAGCCGCCTCGAGCAGGATACCCCGCCGCCCGTTGTGCACTTCGGCCTGGTCGCGTCGGGCGACACGGTGATGAAGTCGGGCGAGGAGCGCGACACCATTGCACGGCAAGAGAACGTCATCTGCTTTAAGATGGAAGGTGCAGGGGCGTGGGACAGCTTCCCGTGCGTGGTGATCAAGGGAGCCTGCGACTATGCGGACAGCCACAAGACTAAGGTGTGGCAGCGGTACGCGGCGGCGACCGCGGCGGCGTGTATGAAGGCATTTTTGGACCACTGGGTGCCTTCGCTATCATCGTTGTCAGGTATGTGATGTCCTGCTGGGAAAGGTTACGGCAGGGCTACCGAACATGTACTGATTCTGTCAGAGCCGCATCGTATCCCCGAGCAGCCTGCCGGGCCTTGGTGTAGGTAGATTGATGTTAGTTCTCCTTTAAACTAAGCTATTCTTATACGGCTATAGTTCTTGTTCCGTACCCGAAAAACGACAGCTTTGTCGGTCGGACAACCATCCTAGGAAAGTTGCAGCAGCTGCCTCTTAAGTCTGCTTCGCAGGCAAGAGTCTCGCTTTTCGGACTTGGTGGCATCGGGTGAGTTAGCTTGGCCACGTACCTCCGCGTCGCTGACCGGCAGCAGGAAAACGCAGATGGCCCTGGCATATGTATATTGGCTCCAGGAGACTTGCCCAGATGTGTCGGTCTTTTAGGTTCACGCAAGCAACGCGGAACGGTTTCGTCAATCGTTCACTTCCATTGCGCTAGAATGTCATATTCCCGGCCACGACGATCCTAAGGTGGATGTGCTGCCGCTGGTGAAAAGGTGGCTAGAGAGAAAGGATCGAGGATGGTGGCTAATGGTCCTTAATAATGCCGACGACGCCCAGTTCTTCTTCCCGTTACCGTAAGGACCGAAGAATAATAGCGACACTAGCCTAGGGAATTGCTTAGGGCAGTACATCCCCGAGTGCGCTTATGGATCGATTCTTGTCACGACTAGGAACAAGCAGGCAGGCTTAAAGCTGGCTAAGGGGACGCCGCCTATCGAGGTCGGCACGATGGACGATGGCGAGTCGGAGCAGCTCCTCCGTGCCAATCTTAGGGAAGGGGACGTCGTATCGGGCGAATTGTTAGAGCTCTCGTCGCGGCTGGAGCACCTACCGCTTGCGCTTGTCCAAGCTGCTGCATTTATCGAAGCGAACACCGTGCCCGTTAGCGAGTACCTTCAGCTCCTAGACAAAAGCGACCAGGGCCTTATCGATCTGCTCAGTGAGGAATTTGAGACTGTGGGCAGAGATTCGGAGACTCCTCGCGCAGTGGCGGAAACATGGATCCTTTCCTTCGAGCAGATTTAGCAGCAGCACGCCTTTGCAGGTAAGCTACTCTTACTGATGAGCTTTTTGGACCGACAGGCCATTCCGTTAGCATTCCTGGCCGAATATGGACAAAGTGAAGAAGAGCGTGGAGAAATCAATCTCTAAAAGGCTCTTAGTATTCTGAAGGCATTTTCTTTCGTCATAATAGGTAAGGACCAGAGCCTGGACGTCCACCGACTAGTGCAATTAGTGACGCGAAAGTGGCTGGCCGGGAAGCAGTGGATGGACGAGTTCGCCGGTAAGGCGCTTTTGGCGGTGTCACGTGCTTACCCGTTTAGAGATTACGAGAACTGGGTCCTGTGCAGGGCATACCTCCCGCATGCATATGCGGTGCTGAGATTCGAGGGTATTAGGTCGAGAGACGAAGAGGCTGGAAAGGCGGCTCTTCTGCACTGTGTTGCCGGATTCTTCCTTTACCAAGGTCAATGGAAGGATGCTGAGAGGTTTCAGCAGGAGGCTTTTGAGCTGATAAAGGCAGTGTTGGGAGAGGAGCATCCCTCGACGCTGACCAGCATAGCCAACCTGGCGTCGACGTTTTGGAACCAGGGCCGATGGAAGGAGGCCGAGTCGCTGCAGGTGCAAGTGATGGAGACGAGAAAGAGGGTGTTGGGAGAGGAGCATCCCTCGACGCTGACCAGCATGGCCAACCTGGCGTCGACGTACATGAATCAAGGCCGATGGAAGGAGGCCGAGTCGCTGGAGGTGCAAGTGATGGAGACGAGAAAGAGGGTGTTAGGAGAGGAGCATCCCGACACGCTGACCAGCATGGCCAACCTAGCGTCGACGTTTTGGAACCAGGGCCGATGGAAGGAGGCCGAGTCGCTGCAGGTGCAAGTGATAGAGACGAGAAAGAGGGTGTTGGGAGAGGAGCATCCCTCGACGCTGGCCAGCATGGCCAACCTGGCGTCGACGTACATGAATCAAGGCCGATGGAAGGAGGCCGAGTCGCTGCAGGTGCAAGTGATAGAGACGAGTTTAAGGGTGTTGGGAGAGGAGCATCCCTCGACGCTGACCAGCATGGCCAACCTGGCGTCGACGTTTTAGAACCAGGGACGGTGGGAGGAGGCAGAGAAGCTGGAGGTACAGGCGATGGAGACTCGCAAGACCAAGCTCGGGGCCGATCATCCGGACACGCTGACCAGCATGGCCAACCTCGCTCTTACTTGGAAAAGTTACGGTCGACATGCCGATGCCTTGGCGTTAATGAATGACTGTGCCCAAGCTCAGCAGCGAGTGCTTGGCCCAAAGCATCCAGACACGCTGTCTTCTTTGGACGCTATAGCCGGGTGGACTAGCTAGAATATTGTTTTTCTTCTATAATCTACACATAAGCCGTTTAGTCGTCATTTTTAACGTTCAACCAATATTACTTTCCGTAATTAATCGTTTGTAATTTAGCATGTGACTCGTGCGCCTAATAGTACACCGGGTGTTGATGCACTCAGTCCTATATAAGGCCGCTGTGGGGATTAAGGCTGATGTGGGGCAGTGCTAATTATGGCGCAGTACAACACGTCTGGACGGCACACTACGCTGGCCATATTGCCCCGCAAATCTGGCCCGTGCCTAGAATGTTTTAACAGCAAATCTTGGACACTCTTTTCGGTCTCTACACCTCTTCCGGGGGAATAAAGGTTAGCGTGAGCCATGGCCACTGTTTGTGGCAACATATACTATTCAGGTAAAGTCTAACAGACAGGACCCACAGCGCTACCCTTTAAAACCCCGGAACAGGTGTACTGTACACCTCTTCCGGGGGTATAAAGGTTAGCGTGAGCCATGGCCACTGTTTGTGGCGACATATACTATTCAGGTAAAGTCTAACAGACAGGACCCACAGCGCTACCCTTTAAAACCCCGGAACAGGTGTATAACCTCTCATTGAGTTTCTGCATCGTGAGAGCTGACGTCATCAGTCCCAGTGCAGCGGAACCCAATAACGAGGCCAAGAATGATTACCCCACTTCTGCATGCCAGGACCAGCGACCCTGCTAAAAAGAAATTAGACCAATGACATTTCCTTACCGATTGAAAATGACGTATCGGCTGCATGCATCGGTCAGGCATCTGCAGCAATTTGAAATGACTAAGCAATCTCTTGATTCACAACGTGTACCAGACACGAACTCGGGATTTAAAGCCAATAGATACTACCAAGGTCCTGAACCGTCGGCTGTGTCGAGCCGCACCACGCGACCAGCTCTCGCCTGTTCTCCGACTATCGATCTTGCCACGCTTAAGCTCGACGATGAAGACTGGAGTATATGTAATTGATTCACGTGTGCCAGACACGATTATGCCAAAGCGAATAGGTGTCCCGCCTCATAGATACAGGGTTGTGCTTCTACGCGTAGACGAAAGCACCCCGACGAGAATTGTCAGACTGGGAATAGCATCATGGGTGCCTAGGAGCTAACGAAGGCACCAGTGACTTAACGTAGGCACCAGCCCGGTGCTGGGACTCAACACATGTATATAAGTCTTAAAGCCATACATAAGATAAGAAGCTTCCTCTTCTCTAGAGGTCACTATATCTACAGATAAAGACAATTGACTGGCTTTGCTCATAAAATTCTTCTTACACGCCGAATTTATAGAATCTTAGATCGAGATCATTATATAACGGATCATAGCTATATTTCCATAGGACGTTAAAAAGCATGGGTGTCAGACGAGCTTCTTTAAAGCAAAGTCTAACCAGCGTGCCCTTATCCGTCGGGCTCTTTTTTTGCTTGCTTTAAGGTCGTTACTGTCGTTATTATAACGGTGCCGGTATGTAGAATCGCAGGATTTGGCTCGCTGTTTGCCGGTGTGGGGTGATCTAAAAGCGCTGAAATACTAGCTTTGTAGCTGGCTGATGGTATTAATGACGACGACCGACTGGTGAAGTTCCCGTTAGCCTCGGAGTGCGAGCTCTACGGGGGCGACACTGAGCGTGCCCTGGACGAAGGAGCAACGGTTGCCGCACTAACGCCTTGTGAAGAATAAGGCTGTGGTTCTAAGGCCGAGAAGGGCCCTTATGGTTAGGGCGGATGCGGCGAGTGATGCAAGGTCTGAGGGTATGGTTGCGGGAGCGGCGGCATTCCCAGTTTCGGTTGTAGTGCGGCCGCTGGCTGTGGTGGTTGTAGCGGTGGTAATGACGGCCGCTCGTCACTAGGGTAAGGAGTAGCAGGTGGATATACCGAGTGCTGCTGCGACGCAGGGATGCAGTGGTGGTGGTACCGGGGAAGATTCTGTTAGATATTATGAGAGGCAGCAGATGTAGTACAGTGGCCGTGACTATGCTGCGGCGTGTCGACTGCGGAGCGCGGCCGGGAATCAGGCCGCGGAGGCGGCGGTTAGGATTATTGCGTATACGGCGACTGGCGTCTTAACGCTTTTAGCCGAGGCGTGTCGTGGAATCTCTACTCGAGGTACATTCCTTTAAGGGGTATAACCTTTATTAAGGTTAGGTCCGAGGTGGGCTATAGTAGCCTTAGCTAATTAGGCTAAGGTCTCGTATAATACGATATTAGGTGGAGGGACTGTCCTGGCGATGTTATTATCTTAAAAGACTGCTTTATAAACCCGTCTACCTTCTGCTTACCATCCTACTCTATCTCGCAGTAAGTTAAGAAGCTGCCTGATATACGGCTCGTGCTTTATAACCTACTATCTGTCCACCTAAGCATGTCGGCTTCCCTCTCATCCTAAATAAAGACGGAGCCAACCGGATGCCCTGCCACTGCTCTTTTAAGAGTCGTTATAGCACTCATAGTAGCACACCTAATTTATATGCCTTGAATAACTTAATAGCGTCGGCAGGTATCCATACTTAGCTATAGTACGTTTCCATTAGCTACACCTTAAGCGAGGTGGATGCTTAAGAATGCCTGTCTCTATTAAAGAGCTAAAGCTTAGATAGCGGTGGCAGGTAATGGATGCTAGCTTATTTTAACGAGTTAATTAGCCCGTAAATCCTCTCCCTTAGCCACGGCGGCAAATTAAAGACGGCGGGAAACTTACGCGGTGATATTCTAGCCCTATAAAAACCCTGGCCGCGCGAATGAAGTGGAATCTCTCGGCGCTACACGAGAACCCCGTTAGGTATCCTTAGTGTGGAGATGCTGGCTTAGTAAATAATATGTCTCGTGCTGCACTGATAATGATGGCTTGAAATAAAATTTAAATAAGTCTCTTTTCTATTATTTAAGTATCTTTTATGCTCGTCTCTTTCGGGCACTTTTTCTTACTCCATAGTTAATCTTCTTTCAGAGGTTAAGTGTACCTGTTACGAGTAGATCGCTCTTTTCTTAATGCTTTTAACTAGTACTTTTAACACGAAATTCTCTGCTAAATGATCGCGCTTAACTTCTTCTTAAAGCTCTTCTTTAAGGCTTAATGCTCGTTAAGACAATTAAGTTACTGTCTTTAAGTTTAAGCTGGCAGCTATTTACACTTTAAAGATAGGATGAGGAGTGAAATTAAGTCCTTTAAGCTTTAAAGGGATCCTATCCTTTTATGCTTTTCTTATTCCTCTCCCGGTCTCCTACTGAAGCAGCTTCTTACTGGTGCTTATCGTTATCTTTGCCCGTGCCTCGGGTTGTTAAGATAATAAGTATCGGGGCCTATAAAGGTGCAGGGTTAAAAAGGGAAAGAAGTATTAAAAGGGAGATATAATCTTATAAGGAGGCAAAGGAGGCTGATAAGGGAATGAGCAATGCTATTTCGGAACTAATAAAGCGATGAGACGGGTTACATATAAAGCAGTTGATGGGCGTCTCTTTAGTGATAATGACTTATAAGGAGCATTGCAGTAGACAGCGATCTCATTAGGCTGAAAAACTAAGCGCTACCGTAGACATGAGCGGCATAATGGTAAACCTAAGCCCCTCTTAGTAACGTTAAACGTCGTGAGACAGGATGGGACGACGGAGACGCGAGGCTCTCTGCTTAATAAGCGTTAAGTATGGTATATCCTTTTAAAAGTCACGGCTTGCAGTGCACACGTAGTAATTGAGGTCAACTTGTGTCCTTCTTCAACTGTCTAGCAGGCCATTTCTGGCCGTTCAATGAGTTATATAGACAGGTCTGGAATAAAGGAGCAAACGGCGGATCATCCTTTTTCGGCGTTGTGGAGCACTCTTTCCGGTTGCGCCAATTGGCTTCTTTGGTGCTCTTTGTCTTCTGGAAGCGCTTCATTCCATGCGTTGTGGGCCCCTTCCTCAGGCGCCCATTCATTAGGCGCCTATTCCTCAGGTGCCCATTCCTTAGGCGCCATTCCTCAGGCGCTCATTCCTCTACTTCCGGCCATCACGTGACATCCTTTCCTGGGGCACTTCTACTTATGCATCCAACATATCCTATCGAAAGACGGGAATCGCCCACTAACGCTTATAAGTACCTGTAAGTGCGAACGGCGCTTAGCGGGAATCCCCGCCTTTAGAAAGACCCCGCGCTCTGTCTTAAGGCTTCTAAAGGTACCTTAGTAATGTAATAAATGGCCGTAATGGCGGTTATAAGCGACGAGTTGATTAACGTCGGCACGACTTAACTAGACAGGCAGCGATTCAGCGCTTAAGTGTGACAATCCGGTGTCCACACTGTTAGGGAATAGACAATGGAACTCTGATGAGGTTGATAGGCGAGGCTCTTGCAATGCGTTGCACTTAGGTTCAGATACAAGACTGTAAATGATAGCTCAAGCACTTATATTGATTACTGTCATGACAAAGGGAACTATTCTAAGTCGCAGTTACGACCATCGTATATATACTTCTTAGATCACTCTGGATCACCGCGATCCATCGTGAGCCTAGTGATCCTCCATACTCAGGATCACCCTGGATCACTCAGGCTCTTCGTGAGCCTAGTGATCCTCTACCATGAGGATCACCTTAGATCACCCACGCTTTCCGTGATCCCAGTGATCCACCGCTGATTGGTCCACACTGGCGGGGTTAAGCCCCACTAGTCTATTCTGCCCTGTGCCGTCTTTCCTGGCTTCCCGCTTGGCCGCCAGTCCCGCCTGGGCCTGCCATCCTGCCGCCAGTTGCCTGCCAGCTGCTAACCCTTTTAGATTCGTGACATTAAGCACTTCTTAGCATGGCCGCATACGTTAAAACGGGAGTGGATGGCGTTAAGCTTATTAAAAACGGCGAGGCTAGGAACTAGCTACTTAGCCGCCGCGCATAACTCACTCACCCACACTATGAAAGTCGCGTGTAAAAACAGTGGACGCGGTAAGAACGCGCGCATTCTTACGGCCGAGCACTACGCAGCTATCTTTATTTACTAAGGGCTTAGCTCCATGACTTAATAAGAACATAATTAAATTTCTTAGCTAACTTAGTATATACCAGCGAGGTCTAGAGTAATATAAGTCTTAAGTTTATAAACGTATTTTATAGCGCTTATTATCACTTCTTTAACGTGGCTAAAATGAGAGCGGATAACGGTAAGCTTATTAAAAATAATGAGGTTAGGAACAGAGATGAGCGGTGATTTAACGCACCCGGATTAAGCGTGTTAAGCTCTCCGAAGCACCTTCTTTATTATATTTAAGATATAAGCTAACAGTATAAGAATACGTCTCCACCCATTTAAAGGTTACTGATATTATTTAGCACTAAATACATCTTTTATAAGTCACGTTTATTAAGTCGAGAGGTTTTATACTTACGGCCTTATAACTAGTCCAGTCACTACTACTTAAAATAATTACGCTTAATACCACGGGATAAATAGCTACTTAAAAGGATTAAGCAAAAAGATCGTCGGCCGGATACTTAAGGACGTTAAAGGTATGTTCGGATTTTCATACGATTCTATTTAAGCTTTATTACTTACCCTTATCACTATTATCCTTCTTCCTCTCGAGACAACTCCCTCCTCTTCTCCACTCCGACTCGAACCTACCTATTTTTCTCTCCACTTAGCACCACATCTATTTTTCCTTTAAGCCTCATCCTTCCGCTAGAGCATGGCTGGGTATGGAGTAAAAATACCTCTTACTTAAAATACGCACTTCGGTAACTTAGCATCTAGATCTAATGACGCGCTACTTACTCGACGAATGTTATAAACATATCGACAGCTTCGTATCCTTCGCCATCAGCTATATTATCGTATTTATAACAGCAGACTTCCGGTCCATAGACGCTGCCACCGCTATAGCTAAGTAACTCTACGATGCAGTAGCCTCCATACAGCAGCTATCCTCTGATGCTTAGGACTTTAGTAATGCGGAATACCCCCGCTTCTAATGGCAGTATGACCAGCTACTTACCACCTCTGTAATAAGACGCCGGGCGCAGCGGCCCCGCTAACTATCTGATAATAAGGAATAATAGGTATCCATAATAGGCTTATACTTCGGCGATGCTTTAGTAAATAACGACGGCTATCGCGCTGGCGCCTTCTCTCGGCGGCGCGCGAAACTCGCCTACTTTACACCTAATGCCCGCTAGTAGTGTGATGCCGCAGCTCGGCATAGCCTCCTTATATAGACAAAGTCCTCTTATGTAGTAACAGACCATGCTGCTTAAGAGCGTGAAACCGCCCACTTATGTGGTCAGCTCGTAGGGCCGTAAAGGGATCTTACTAAGTGCCCCTAAAAAACCTGCTCCCCCGGCTCTTAGATTGACGCCTATTAAGAATTAGATCCCGCAGAAAAACGCCGATAACAGGTTCCCTTACCTACACTGTACTAGACTTACCTTCATGCTAAACATCTGAAGCATTATTTACTCCACCATAAGTTCTGCTTTCTGTTCCCGATAGTAATCATAGCTTAACAATTTCCGTAGATACCAGCGACTGACCTTATATATGCGTGTTATGTTATGATACGTTTTCGCGAAGTAACATTCGTAAGGGTCACTTTATAAAATGCTCTGTTCGCCGCGGAAACTCGACTGGTGCTAGCCACCTCTCGCACTCATAAGCGCACGTGAAGAAAAATGCTACTTAGCAGAAGCCTCTTAGCGTCGAGGGTGATGCTAATCATATGAATGGTATAGGTAACATGCCCGCCGATGGAATGATTCATCTATTCGGTCTTATTCCTGCTCCTGATGGGATAAACAACCTTACTAATGATGAAAGCTAGCTTTTTAGATCTAGTAAAGTTAACGACGCAAACCGCGATAAGAGAAGTATGGCCGGCTTAGTGATGAGTGGCAGCTTAACCCGTCTAAGCAGCTTCGAGCAGTCTTATAATAATGGCGAGGTCTCGAACAGTATAGCGGGTAACATCAACCCGCAGCTAGCTAACTATAATAACATGCCGTAGAACTAAAACGGCGGGATGCAGATGTTTTTAGGATCAGGTTAAGCCAATTAGCAGTAAATGTCTTAAGACGATACATATAATACCTTTTTTCATTTACTTCCTCCTCCCTTTAACGTTAAATAAACGCAGACCATAATAATAAATTAAGATCCTAATGCCGTATCTGTTCGAGTAGTTAGCGTGTTTAGCGGCTATCCCGCGGCTTACTTAACCTTCTTCCCTTCATAAGGAGTGCTGTTAACATATCTAAGTTCTTATTAAGTTCTTTCCACTAAAATTATTAGTTTCCTATATCCCTTAAGCGCCATTATAAATAACGCGACTAATAGCGTTATAAATCTTTATTTCTAAGCCGATAATATCCGTGATTTCCTTAAGAATTATACTTATTTCCACCTACATTTTTCGATACTTTATATTTCCACGTTTTGCATCATGGAAGCTGTCAGAAAAGTACGAGGCAAGACCGGAGTTTTCAATATGAGCACGGAGGTTCCGGGTATGCAAGACCCACTGAAGGATCTACCATGAAGCAAAGAAGCTATGCAGGAATAATAGTGTTTATGTACACTATAGAGTAAAGGATCTGTGTAGGAACAATAGTGTTTATTCCCACCATAGAGCAAAGGACGTGTGTAGGAACAATCAAGTTATATAGAATGAAGTAGCTATTTTCACATAGGAATGTGAAGGCTAAAAGTAGTATTTAAACCGGCTTTCTACCTACAAAGAAGCAGAAGAGGAGGAGAGGACAATAAATCACTTTGTTCTATAACTCCGTACTTTTCAATAGAAGCTTACGTCGGTCTCATCGCGGGGATATGCTGCATCGGGGCCTATTACTCCGATCGTATATCTTAAATTTTTTAAAGGCGGCTCTCAAGGCGTCGTCGCGCATGTATGCATCCCTCTCTGAGGATGTCCGTGATAGTGTTAAGTATGTTAGGCAAGACCTGGAGGAGCTGTAAGCAATTATGCTCACCTAAGTCTTGTTCTACTAGCACGGCACTACCTTACAGCGGGAGAAAGCCCATAGGAATTGCTGTGCTCACCTGAAAAGCCGGCTTGCTGCGCGTTTCTAAAGATTTTTCGCCGCAATCATTTGATCCATCTAATTTCGATTAGTGGAGCTGGGTTAAGCAGGAAAAACGTATTAGACTCATGTATTTCCACGCGGCTCTTGGTCTTTACTTTAACCTAGACGAGATCCACTTACCCCTGCTAGCTAGTAAGTGTGCTGAAGCACTGGGGCTGTATGGTCTTTAGGCCGTAAGGATAAGAAATCTGGATGGAACTTAGTGGTGGCATTAACCCGAGATGCATTAAGTGCTAAGAGCCCTCCTATATAACTCTCTTCCTATTTAACTCGGGGCGATTAACTTATTCGGTAAATTTATACTGATGCACGCTTTATTAGCTATGATGAGGTGTGTGTAGCTAAAAGGGAGTGCTACTTTAAGCAGTAATTCGACTGAAGGAGGAGCGTTAAATGTGAATAACAATGGTCGCCCGACGCTAGCGGACCTAAATACTAACCTACTGGATGCATAGACCGTGAAGACCTTATGAAGCGCTCTCAATAAATTTAAGGTCCATTAGGATACTAATATAGCGGCATAGTTTCCTTTATCCGGTGTTATTTACCCTCGTCATTATGGTTTTTACAGAGATGGAATCCACTTTTATTAGCTAATAAGGTATCTTTATCCATTTGGTCTTATTCCCGCTCCTAATAGGATAAACAACCTTACTAACGATGGAAGCTGTTAGACTTATTAAGACTAGCTTAAAGGTATTAAGTTAGGGTTTATAAAACTACACGCTTTTTTTTTTTCATCTTTACTATTTTCCATTTTAAGCTATGCCTTATATTTACTGGCTGGACATTTATAAGTAGGGTGTTTTAACTAACCCTAACTCTTACGAATCACATACTCACTCACTTATTAACCTTAAGTATAATGGGCGACTTAAATAAAGAAAACCAATCCTCCACCCTAGCGTGGCAGTAAGCGTAATTAACAACTGAGCCCTCAGCATCGACCGATTCAGACAAGTCGGGCGTAGCGATACTAAAGCAAGTGAAGAAGTTCCTTTAAGATGTGGACGTATAGAATGATGATATGGTGATGACTTACGGCAACACTCCTTAATACCTAAGCACTGTTCTTTAAGCTGTTTTACTTAACCGTTGTGATGCACGCGCTAACGGCGTACAGCGACCAACGTTCATCTTAAGGAGAGGAGATGGATGAAAGCATATAATTAAAATGATCCATAGTGCTAATAGAGATAATATATCCCGATCTGCGCATTAATGATGTGCTGCAGAAGAAAATAAAGTCCAGCAATCAGGGAGCGGTAAGCAGGCTTGCTGCAATCAATGAGGAGGAAGATATATAGGAGGTCGAGGCGCTTCTTACGAAGTGGCAATAAGGAAGAAGGACGATGTATCTTATAAAGTGGAAGGGCTTTGCTGATAACACGTGGGAGAGACTAGCTAACATAAGCATCGAACTAATCGCTAAGTTTAAAGAGGCTTACCGGGATTTTAAAGGGAACCACCTAGGCGTGGAATTGCTTAATAAACGGAGACGTCGCGGAAATATTGAGTATTATATGAGATAAAAAGGTGTCACGAATCTAGAAAGGTTAGCAGTCGGCAGGCAGCTGGCGGCAGGACGACAGGCCTAGGCGGGGCTGGCGGCCAAACAGGAAGCCAGGAAAGATGACACAGGACAGAATAGGCTAGTGGGGCTTAACCCCGCTAGTGTGGACCAATCAGCAGTAGATCACTAGGATCACGGAAAGCGTGGGTGATCTAAGGTGATCCTCACGGTAAAGGATCACCAGGCTCACGGAAAGCCTGGGTGATCCAGAGTGATCCAAGGTATGGAGGATCATTAGGCTCACGATGGATCGCGGTGATCCAGAGTGATCCAAGAAGTATATATACAATGGTCGTAACTGCGACTTAAATAGTTTCCCTTTGTCACGATAGTAATCAATACAAGTGCTTAAGCTATCATCTACAGTCTTGTGTCCGAACCTAAGTGCAACGCATTATCAGAGTCTCGCTAACCAACCTTATCAGAGTTCCATTATCTATTCCTTAGCAGTGTGGACACCGGATTGTCACACGTTAATTACTCCCTTTATTCTGTTACGGAAAAACGAAGGAACTTCATAAACACTATGTCTCAATCGACACAGTCCACGGGACGTGAACCCACGATGGACGAAGCAGTCTAACAGCTCGTTAAGCAGGTTAGACTTCTGACGCTGGAAAGCAAGGAAACACGCGTTAAGGTCGATAACGTTAAGGAAAAAAGAGAAGAACTGGAAGAGAAGGTGGATGTGAAGAACAAGGTGAAGCTGCCGGTGCCACTACGTTTCGACGGCACGTAGGACAAGCTGCAGCCTTAGTTGCTAGCAGTACGTTCGTACTGTTCACACCACGACGAGAAGTTCGCAGACGGCGAAGACGAGTCGGTGTTTACCATTTCGTTGCTAGAAAGGAAGGCTGCTAGGTGGTGCAGCTCGGCGCAGAAGGAGTGGTTAGAGGAAGACGGAAACAAGAAACTTTCACCACACACTAGTCGACTGTACGACGGGATCGAGGCATTCGCGGAGGAAATCACGAAGGTGTTCGGGGAGCAGGATAAGGTTCGCCGAGCCGAAGAACGACTAGGACGGCTAAAGCAGACCAAAGCGGCGTCTACTTACGCGATGGAATTCATGTAAGAAATCATAAAGACACGTTAAAATAAGGATGCGTAAAAGCGAGTGTTTTATAAAGGACTAAAGGATAGTGTAAAGGACGAAGTGTATAAGGTGGATTAGCAGGAGTTAAAGCTCGACGCCTTTATCGCGCTAACAGTTAAGATCGACGACCGTAACTTTGCTAGGCAGCGAGAGAAGAAGGGTGGGAGGAGCTACCAGCCTGTCGGGAATGCACTAAAGGACAGTTATAAGAAGAATAAGTATAAGGGGACGTCGTAAGGGACACACTTTAGACTTATGGACGTCGACGTAACGTAAGCTTAAGTAGGAAGACCCCGAAACAAAGCTAACATACAGTGTTATAACTGTAATAAGAAAGGATATTACGCGTAAGAGTGTAAAAAGCAGAAGAAGATTGGATGGAAGCCGGTCTTAAGGAAGGAAGCGGTAAACGTCTCGAAGGAGGTAAAGGAGCTGGAAGCTACGTGCGTTAATTATAACAGCGGGGAGGACGTTACGGACGACGATTAAACGTTAGGAGGAGAAGTCGACGACAGTAGCGACAGTAACGGTTTTAACGAGACGAACCAGTAAGGCATGGTAAACGATGATTTAAGAATCTCGTTCGACTATATCGAGCCACCACTAGGGCTACTATTAATAGCTAAACAGTAAGGGTTAACGCTAACTTAAGATGAGAGAGGGTAGTGGAGCACCACTTAAACAGGCTAAACACCCGGACCGAGCGCGGTTTACCTGTAAAGTAAGGTACTCGAAGCGTAAGGGGTGATTATAATAGTAAGGAGCGAGTTATAAAGGAAGTAAGAGGACTTAAAAACAGTTAAACAGGCTTATACACAACTTTAAAGCGACGTCGTGTAAACTATAAGATTAGTTACGATAATTAGGACCCGGTAAGATGGACCGTTAAGACTAGAAGAAGAGGAGGAAAAAGACGCGATCGTACTACCGGAGTGGGAGTACGAGGGAGAGGAAGAGAAACGGATAGCAGGAGGATAGCCGTCCATCTTATAGTGCGACTATTAAAAGCGGAAAGGAGCAATGTGCGACGGAAGAACGACCTCTTACATCCGAGAACACGGGTACGGATTAAGGGAGGAAGTGTACACCGAAAACATAGATAAGTTAGATTAAAGACACGTAAGGCACCCGTAAGTAGCGTGGTTTCATTATATTTACCACGGGTGTAAAACTCACTATAAGGAAAAGCATAAGCATAACTTTTAGCTAGAACGACTACGAGATACTAACGGGAGAGTAAAGCCGATCTGGTAGGTATATTAAGCGGGCTCGTTAAGAGGCCGTTAAGAAGTGAAGCAGTGTAAGAACCCGGCGCTAAACGTCGTTAGGATCGCGGTACGACCACGACATTAGTACCCGGCAGCGTACAGAAATAGTAAGGCGTAAGCAAACGTTTTATTACTATACTATGTGGCTATAAACTGTATACATTATGTAAGGGTAAAGTGCGAGCAGTGGCACGAGAACCGTAATAAGTCTCGACCACCGCGGAAGCACGTGACTAGAGGGGCTGGTGACGAAGGGTGGTAGCACGCTAGCTAAACGTGGCTAAGCGGATTCGACGCGCTAAACGAGAGAGAATTAGCCGTAAGACCGAGCACCGAGGCTACTCGAGAGGAGGAGGATTAGGCCGCGAGTGCTTAACTTTATAATAGAGCTAATGTTACTGATAACGGGGGGATTAGTAACACGATAAAGGAAAACCCTTAAGAAAAGGAAGTGGCGGAAACCGACGTTGCTTAATAGGACCGTAGGTTATATATAGATGTAGAATAAGAAGGACATTAGATCCGAGCACTGGTCGACGGAGGGTTATAAGTAAACTTAATGTCATTAAAGGTTATTAACGAGCTATAAATGTTTTAAGAAGAAAAGCAGTAACCGGTAATGATTAAGGGACCATTCGACACGTAGTAGGCTAAAAGAGTAATAATACTATTAAACATTCGAGTTAAAGGAAAAACTACGAAAACGACGTTCGACATCGTAAATATAAGGCTAAATAAAGATATAATTTTAAAGCGCTTATAGTACGAGGAGTACGACTTAAACATTAATTAAAAGGGTGGTAGCTACTTACGATTAAGATAACGGGAGCACCCGACCATTAAAAGAAAAGATTCACCGGGGAGCTAAGACGCTGAAACGACGCCGGTATAAGAGTTACTAAAAGAAGACGGCGAAGTTAATATGTACTTTATAAAAGAGAGTGGACATTAAACGTATTAAAAACGGGTTATTTAAGTGGAAGCCGTAAATATTATTATAGCATTTAGTAAGTTTATATATTACTAATAAAGCGGGGGGACTCGGAAGAACAGTGTATTACTAAAGTACTAAGGTTACTTAGCATTTAAAAGTAAGCATTTAAAAGGACTATTAAAAAGAGGTCCGTAAGATTACGAAATTAAGCTTAAGGAAGGAGCATAGTTACGACTTTTTAAAGTGTATTATAATAATGCACGGTAAGATAAGGAGTTAAGGAAGTACTTAAAGGAAAACTTAAAAAGAGGTTATATTAAGGAATTAATATTACTAATAAGATACTTAATGTTGTTTGTTTTAAAGAAGGACGGGAAGCTTCGCATATATATAAACTATTAATAATTAAACGATTAAACGGTAAAGAATCGTTATTTACTACTATTAATCTCGCGTTTAAAGGACTAATTAACTGGAGCGAGGTACTTTACGTAATTAAACCTTCTTATCGCTTACGCCTATATTCGCATTAAAGAGGGCGACGAATAAAAGACCGTATTTCGCACGTCTTACGGACATTACGAGTACCTCGTAATACCGTTCGGACTAACGAATATGCTTATTACGTTTTAAGCCGTTATTAACTATACGATACGACCACATTTAAATAAGACAGTAGTGTATTATCTTAACGATATTTTTATTTTTTCGAAAACGTTAAAGGAATATAAAAGACACGTAAAGGAAGTGCTCGATACGTTACAGTAACATAAGCTGTTAATAAATAAAGAGAAGAGCGAGTTCCACGTATAAGAAACCGTGTTCTTAAGATATTTAATATCGCCGGGACAAGTTAAAATGGAATTAAAAAAGGTAAAAGTAATACGGAACTGGCCGACATCGACGAACGTTACGGAAGTACGCGCTATCGTCAGGTTTATAAACTTTTACCGAATGTTTATTAAAGGCTTTAAGGAGGTAGTGCGACTATTATACGATTTAATTAAGAAGGACGTAAAGTTTTATTAAGGAGAGGATTAAAAACGGGCATTCTAATAGCTTAAGGAACTCGTCGTAAGCGACCCTGTATTAAAACTACCCGACCTAACGAAACTGTTTAAAGTCGAAACCGATACGTTAGACTTTACGATCGGAGGGCAACTTAGTTAAAGAGACGGCGAGGGGAAGCGACACCTTATCGCGTTTTTCTTAAAGGCCTTATCGGGATTAGCGCTTAACTACCCGGTTTATAATAAGGAGCTTATAGCTATCGTTAAGGCGTTTAAAGAGTGGACACCGTACCTAAGTGGAACCGCGTACCTAGTGCAAGTGTATATAGACTATAAGAACCTACGGTACTAAATAAGCTTATAGAACTTAAACGGGAGATAAGTAAGGTAGGCAAAGTTTATAGCAGACTTTAACTTCGAAATACATTACGTTAAGGGATCGGAAAACGCGAGAGCAGACGCGCTAAGCCGACGAGCAGATCATAAGAAAAGCGAGAAGAAGCAAACGTTATTAGTCTTCGAGAAACGAAAGGACAGATCGCTCCGACATTAACCACGGATTAGTAAAGATTGTTTCGTAACGGAACCATTATAAGCTTAACTAAAGAGCTGTGCCGTATATCGGGAATAACGACTTAGCTTCGGGAAGTATTAAGAGGAACTCGATAAGGAGGTATAAACTGAGTGGGAAATAAGTAAGAAAGAAAAAGGGGTGTACTTATAGCAACGGAAGCTGTAGCACGAAGGGAAGGCGTATATATAGCTAGAACAACGAACAGAAGTCATATGATAGATCCACGAGTTACCGTTAAGAGGACACTTCGGAATCACGCGTACTGTTCATTAAGTGTAATAACACTTTAGCTAGCTAAGGCTAAAGGAAAGCGTAAAGGAAACATTAAAAGGATACGACCTATGTAACAAGATTAAGGCTGTAAGGTATTAGCCGTACGGGTTACTGGAACCATTACCGGTAACAGAAAGAGCATAAGGATTAGTTACGATAAACTTTATCACTAAGCTACCACCGTCGAAGGACCCGGTAACGGGAGTGGTATACGATAACATTTAAGTGGTAATGGAGAGGTTAATTAAATAAGGAGCCTTTTTACCATATTAAGAGTCGACCATTACGGAGCAGATAACGTTTCTCTTCGTAAGAGAAGTAGTAAGTTAATATAAATAGCCGGACGAGATCGTTATTAATAAAGACACGAGGTTCGTATTTAAATTCTAATAAGCATTAATAAAGAGAATAGCGGTAAAGAGTAAACTTTTAACCGTATATTACCCGTAAACGGATAAACAGATGGAACGAATGAACTAAGTGTTAGAAACATACTTAAAGGCATACGTTAATCATAAGTAAGATAACTAAGTAAAGTAACTACCGTATATATAATTAGCATATAACACGATAAGGACGGAGACGATAAAAGTAACGCCGTTCTTCGCGAACTATAAGTACGAGGTAGACTTACGTTAAGGACTAGAAGTTTACGTACCACGAGCAGCTATTATAACTGAAAAACTAACCTCATTACACGAGAATCTAAAGGTTAAGCTAAAGTTTATTCGGTAGAGGATAAAGGATTACGCAGACTAAAAGCGTGTTAAAAGACTACCGTTAAAGGAGGGGGATAAAGTTTACCTCGTTAAGAGGAATTTAAGAACAAAACGGTTAAGCGATAAACTGGATTTTAAGAAAATCGGACCGTTTAAAATCAGTAAGAGGGTTACGACGTTAAACTACGAGCTAAACTTATTATCCACTATAAGGTTAAGGAGTAAGGTTTTTTATGTTTCACTATTAAAACCAGCATTAAAGAACGCTAAGTTAAAGCGACACGTAAAAGTGGAAACCGAAGAAAGAGAGTTCGATGTAAAAAGCATTTTAAACTTAAGAGAAGTAGTAAAAAGAGTGGAGTACTTAATTAAGTGGGAAGGATACGGGCACGAAGAAAATACGTAAGAACTTATAAAACACCTGTAAAATTGTTAATAGGAGCTATAACGCTTCCACCAGCAGAATCCAGACCGCTTATAACACTAGAACCTAAAGGACCAACGAGGAGCGCGTCCCAGTTAATCACATTAAGCGCGCCGAAGGACTAAGCGTCGAAGGCAGCAGCCTGCCTTACGGCAGTAGCCTCATCCTCAGCCTCCATCTCATTAAGAGAAGCTAGACCGCGGCGGGTCAGTTCGCTGCCGCGTGTCACTAAGGATCATTTCTAACGACGTAAACGGTCTAGGCGAGAGAGCGATTCGTCGAGTTTCAGTTAAGCCTCTTATTAAGCCTCTACAGCCTTACGCTAAATCTCTACGAGATTCTCACGTTCGGCGCGGAACTGCTTTTCGGCATCTTACTCCGCCTCGTCTAAACGCTTCGCCTCAGTAAGGATGCGAGCGACTGTGAGGTATTAGTAAAAGGAGAAACGAGGGAGTCCGGACTACGAACGGGAAGAAACTGGGACTCCGGAACCGTCGTAAGAACGACCACGGCGGACACACTCGCCGCAGCGACGGGAGCGATCGAGCATCTTACACATACGAGCGTGCTTATAACAATAAAAGCACGGCATAACTTCGAAACCGAAGGAGTTAATCGATGCAAATAGAAGCGATCGTTCGGATGTTTTCTTTTATATAGATTTCTCGACACGCGAGTCGGTTGTTCTGTTCGACATCCTATCAGTAGGCGTACGCCGTTACAGGAAGAAAAGAGAAGGAAAACAGGAAGCACTCACCAGGCGTGGAGAAGGATAAGATAACTGTTAGTTAGCGGCGCTTATAAGGTCTTCGGGACGAAGCCCGTGGAGGAGGGGCACCGTGTCACGAATCTAAAAGGGTTAGCAGTCGGCAGGCAGCTGGCGGCAGGACGACAGGCTTAGGCGGGGCTAGCGGCCAAACAGGAAGCTAGGAAAGATGACACAGGATAGAATAGGCTAGTGGGGCTTAACCCCGCTAGTGTGGACCAATCAGCAGTGGATCACTAGGATCATGGAAAGCGTGGGTGATCTAAGGTGATCCTCACGGTAAAGGATCACCAGGCTCACGGAAAGCTTAAGTGATCCAGAGTGATTTAAGGTATGGAGGATCACTAGGCTCACGATGGATCGCGGTGATCCAGAGTGATCCAAGAAGTATATATACAATGGTCGTGACTGCGACTTAGATAGTTTCCCTTTGTCACGACAGTAATCAATACAAGTGCTTAAGCTATCATCTACAGTCTTATGTCCGAACTTAAGTGCAACGCATTATTAGAGTCTCGCTAACCAACCTCATTAGAGTTCCATTATCTATTCCCTAGCAGTGTGGACACCGGATTGTCATAAAAGGTCGTTTTAATAGTGAGAATTCTTAAGAGAGAGAATCAACTATAAGCCAGCGGCGTATTAAGGAGTTTAATGTAAATAGGATAGAGGTAGCAGTTTTAAAGTGAGCGAGGAGCAATTAAGAAAAATAAGGTATTAAAGCTTAATTAAGGTCCTATCAACTTACATTATACAGTACTACTAATCTTAAGACTTATTTAAACTATAATTTAGTTACGAGGTGGAAAACACGGGGCTAAGCTAAAGTGCTGCTGGTAATAACTTACTAAAACGTGTAAAATAACGTGTAATTAAGGCTGTAAAATTAGTCCCTTAATCTTAATTATTTAATTTAGTTATTAATTTAATTAGTCTCTTTTTAATAATTACAGTTAACATTATTTTATAATGCACTGCCTCGCGGGCCGGGTCGGTGCGATGTCCGTTTTAGAAAATTTAAAGCCTCCGGAAAAAGCCCTTTTATAGATTCCTCGAGTACGTATCGTCCGGACACAATCGCGTAAATACTTTTAAGTAAGGAAGCTCCTGATCTATTTTAACTACTCGTCGCTTAAAGCTTTATACGTATATCCTTTATAACGGCATCGGTCCTATTTAGAGCTAGAATCCCAGCCTAGTTCGATAGCCGTAGCAGTTTGCAAACCATCCATACGCATGATAATTCCTGCCTTCTATTTAACACTTTTGCATATTGTTAGGGATGCCGGGGCGTAAGGGGTCTTACATCCTTACGCCGTCTGCAGGCCTTATGTAATTTAAAGGCGGGCATGAAAATAAGATACATCGTTAGTTATTACATTGTTAATAAGCGCTTAAGGCTAGATTTAGGCCTATACGGCATGTATTTTCATTTTAATATACCTTATTTTACGCACTTTATTCAAGTAGTTTATATTAAGAGAGTTTAAAGCAATAGCCCAGACTGATTAAGATTTATATAATCTTATATAATACACTATTATAGGAGCAGATTAAGTGTAAGATTATAGCGCGGACTTAGTAAGATGGTATTATTATCGTTAAATGTTAGTAAATATATCACTGTTCATCAGTATACCATTAGAAATATTACAGGGAAATCCGAGTGCTTAAGCATCTCGAAAAAGGGATAACTAATCAGCTAATTATAGCTAGAGATGATCCACTTAACGCGTGAAAAGACGCGTGATTTACTGATAATGAAATTTAGGAGCAGAGGTAAGTTTATAACGCATTCGTCGAGCGCGTTAATAATTAAGAAGGTGCCCTATAGGTTTGGATCCTTAAGAATGCTCGTGAAGATCTGCGACAGCGTAGCTTATATATTCACATTATCGAACAGCTGCTTCCTTACGTCCTTATATACCTCCCGTATATGTGAGACGAGCGATGGCTGCTGCTTGGCGAGGAGGTAGGTAAGCCCACGCAGCACGGCGGCGGCGTTGTTAATAAGCGAGTCCGCGGCCTAGTAAAAGAAGAAGGAAAGAAGGTCGGTGCTGCCGATGGATTTGTCCAGCTCGTCGTCACGCCATCGTTGGAACTCGGTATTATCAAGTATTTAGCGGTACGAATCCCTTAAAAGGCCGCCTTTTATTTCCTCGATGCGCGTCTTATCGAGGCGGGGGTCGGTTAAGCATAGATCGGTAAGGCAGCTGTCTTTAGACTAATAGTAATTATTCCCGACCTGAACGCGCGAGTTGCCGTTTACATATATGCTGTTAACATAATTTAATTCTGGCTTTGCCTGCTCCTATGTTGTCCCTAATCAGCTTATATAGTGCGACTAAAGCATCACCTCGATTCTAACTTATAAATGTGCGGCTGTCCATTTCTAAAACTTATTAAGCGCTTGGGGGAAGGGGTAAGGCAGCAGACAGGGGTAAAGAGGTGGCTTTAAGCTAACGGCGGAATGTGCAGGCAGCGGAACCGATAAGAAACCGAGAACGGAGACTGGTTTCATAGTAGATTGTTGGAGCGATGGTAAGTATGTCTGCGAAACGGGTTCTTTATAGCGTTCGCAGGGTTAGCCTTATAAGTGAGGGGCTGTAGGAACTCCGTGACCGCCGTGCGATTAATCACAACAGTCGCCATGCTGCATTTACGATAACTACGGCCGATCGAAGGAGTTTTATAACAGATTGCTAGTCGTTCTGCGTAAGTAACGGACCGCTATGGTCGTCTGAATTGCGGTAGACTTGGAACATTCGGACATTACCCGCAGGGGGGCGAAGTGGACAGTATATTATGTGCTGCGCACGACCTCGCCGACGCGATCGCGACGTAAACAGGCGCGTATCTAATCCCGACCTCTTAACTTAGAGTCCTGCTAGTAAGGTTTATAAGCTCGGCACTGATTAACGACGGAGAATCCGTTAGCATGTATTTCGGCTCCTTTAGCTTAATCTGCGTTAGGCTATGCGCTGGGGTTAATTATGCATTCGGTGACGCTAAGAAACGAAGTACAATGTCCTATTACCTTCCAAGTCCGAAGCGTCGCTGCCCTACCGTTAACGGTCCTAAAGCCCCTTGCCTCCGTACGTATTTCTAATCTGGATTCCAGACTCGCCCTTCGCCGCTGCCGTCTTTACCGAGTTGATGGCCTGGTCCTTAATAAGGATCTCACGATGTAGGGCTGCCTCAGTGAACACATTGCCAAGCTGGACTCTCGCACGGTCCTCCGTTTTGATATCCTTGGCAGAGTTCCGTCCCGCGATCGCGTCGATCTTCCGTGCGGCCGCATCCGATAAAGCCGCGTCGATCCCCCGCGCCGTATCCTTCAACATCGCCAAGCTCGCTTCGTCCTCCACCTCTTTGATCTCGATCTCGGCCAGCTTGTGACAGACGACCTCGACAGCGTTTTTTCCCCTCCATTCTGTTTTCTCCGGTATTCTGTTTTCCCCGGTCCCCTTTTGCATTCTAATTTTTGTGTGTGTGTGTGCAGTTCCGGAATTGGCCGCTCAGTAGCAGTCCTCTTCGCCCGCGAAGGTGCCGACGTTAGCATTGTCTACCTGCCTGAGGAGCAGCCCGATGCGGAAGACACCAAGAAGATGGTCGAGAAGGAGGGCCGCAAGTGCCTGCTCATTCCCGGCGACCTCATGGACTACAGCAAGTGCCACGAGGCCGTCCAAAAGCACGTTGACGCGTTTGGTATTATCCATGTGCTGGTCAACAACGCCAGCAAGCAGATCATGTGCGAGGACTTTGCCGACATCGACATGAACAACGTGGAGAGCACGTTCCGCAGCAACGTTCTGCAGATGTTCGCCATCACGAAATACGCCCTCCCGCACATGAAGAAGGGTGCTTCCATCATCAACACTACCTCGACGGTCGCCTTCCGCGGCACGGCGGCTATGGTGGACTATGCTGCTACCAAGGGCGCCATTGTCGGGTTCACGCGGTCGCTGGCGAAGAACCTGATGCCAAAGGGCATCCGAGTCAACGCTGTCGCCCCGGGCCCTGTGCACACACCGCTGCAGCCCGCTTCAAGACCGGCGGAGCAGATGGAGAGCTTTGGTGAGAAGTCTGGAATCGGACGTCCAGGACAGCCGAGCGAGATTGCGCCTAGCTTTGTTTTCCTAGCGAGCAAGGATTCGGAGCTGTATCATGGACAGATCCTGCATGCTTATCCGCTTGGCGACTAAGCAGCTGGGCTGCATGTCAATGTACACTATTTTCTTTCTTGGCATTGGTGGCATGGCTAGCAAGTTCTTGGTGTTTCACGGGAGTTTGATCACATTTCTTTAGTGACTCCTTTTACTTTATTTGGTGGTTGTCTGTGAGTGAGGCGACATAGGGGAATATCACAGATCGATTCAGCCGTCAATTTGATTATGAGGACATGCAAAGAGATACTGGACAGATGAAACCAAGCGAATGTGTCTATCCCATTTTCTATCGGTCTATTAAACGCCAGAAAGAAAATACTACCCAAAGAAAAATAAAGCGAAAGTGGTAATCGTGGTAGTGACAAACGAAAGAAAAAACACCAAGCGAGTGTCCGACCTTTCCTTCCACTTGTTATTATTATTATTATTATTACAACACCCTTTTAAAGACCCCCGCCCCCCCTTTTTTTGTGTGTATGTTTAGGCAGTGCCAGTCTGATTGTGCCGTTCAACGAACCCCTTGTCCGCATTATCCTCCCCCTGCTGCTTCTCGATGATCCCCTCCTCCACCAGCCACATCATATCATCCCCTCCCGTCATCACTTCCCCTGAATACTTGGCCTGGATCAGCCGGTCGGCAGGGGACCAGTTGCAGATCAGCAGCTGCAGGTTCGTCTCCTGCTTCTGCCCGACCCGGTGCGTGCGGTAATAGGCCTGCTGGTTCTCGCGCTTCGTCCAGGCCGGGCCGGTGACGATGCTGTACTTTGCCTTTTGCAGGTTCAGCCCGGTACCGCCGAGGGCGACCGTGGAGACCAGTATGTTGGGTGTGGAGTTCCCCATCTCCACAAACTTGTCGATGACGGTCGTCTGCCGTTCGGTCGGGGTGAGGCCGGAGTGCATCCACACGGGCTTGATCCGCTTGTCCTGTTTGGCCTTGTGCAGCAGGTAGCCGAAGAGGATCATGGCTTCGGACTCGAGCGGGGTGAAGAGGCAGAGCTTCTTCGCGCCGGTCGCCTCGCCGTCGATGCGCGCCGTGTCCTTGAGCATCTTGGTGATGGTCTTGTTTATGGTGGCGAGCTTGGGGGAGTTGGCGACCCATTGGGGGATGTGCTGCCAGTATTTCGTTTTCTGGAGCTTGTTGGAGGCATCCTTGAGTTCGGTGGTGATCTCGCTGATTGTGAAGGAAAAGTCGGAACCAAGGGAGGAGGGAGCGGTGGACGGGAAGGTGGACGCTAGGCGCAGGTGGAGCAGGATGTCTTGACCCTTCTCGGAACGCAGGAGGGTGGAGATGCTGGATGCGCGGCCGGCGGAGACCTCGGACTCGGTGAGCTGGCGGGCGCGGTTGGATAGCTCCTGGAGAGAGGACTGGAGGGCGGTGGGGAGGGGGTGCTTGACGATGTCGACGTGCAGGGGGCCGATGTTGGTCAAATTGCGGCCGCGGAACTGGTCTGTCCCCAAGCGCCGGACCATGATCTTGGTCAGGACGGAGTCGAGAGAGCGGCGGTACTTGACCATCTCTTCGCGGGGCACCAACTCTCCAGAGGATTGCAGAGTTGTCAATTGGGTGTAAAGCTCGCAAAGAGTGGACCAGGAAGAGGAGGTTAGGGGGTTCTGCTCGTTCCAGTACGGCTTCTCGAACAGGCCGATGGCGGGCTTCAGGTCTGCGGGGGATTCTCCGAAGGGTGTGCCGGATACGAAATAGACGAGAGGGACACGCCCTCCGGGATTGTCTGTATACGTCTTGAGATTCTTGAGCCAGTCGATCGTCGCGCTGTCGTCGCCAACGGCGTACTCGTGGAACTCGTCCAACATGACGACGCCAGGCATCAGACCATCCTTCTTCTTTGTCTTGCCAGTGTCAGTTTTGACGTCCGCTGCAAACACGGTATTCAGGCGGTTGAGAGATTGGAAGGGAGCAATGATGATGAACTCGCTCTGTCCGGGCTTGGCCTTGTATCCAAACTGGTCGTCCGTCTTTCGAGGAGTGACTGTTGCCCGTAGAGTGTTTACTTCATCCTTGGACAGCTTGTCCTCAGCCTTCGCGTCAGAATGCTCCATCTTGACCTTGAAGATGTTTGTGTCCAGCATCTTCTTGGCCTCACGGAACATTTGCGTGCAGCTCCTGGTGGGAGTCAGGACGAGGTTGAGGCCCTCGGGCAGCAGATCCGCGAGTTTCTTGGTGAGGGGATGCCAGCAGTAGCACCTAAACCCATATTTTCCATCAGAGCGGCAGGAGCGTGCAGTGGTGCTGCCCTTGGGATTATGCTTGTCAGACTTATTCTTGGCTTGGTCTGCGAGCACCTCGGCCCTGTTCTTGCGGAGGCCATGAGCCAGGGCAATAACTCCCAGCATTTCCACGGTCTTACCCAACCCCTGCTCATCGCAGAGCAGACCCCCTGACACATCGTTGAGAGTGGCCTTGAGCAGATTGAATATGCCGACGAGCTGGTAGTCAAAGACTGTCGTGGTCATGCCGTACAGCTTCTTCATACCCACCCGTGTTCGGCCGGGGGCAATCTTGGCCTCACGGCGGAGCTGCTCTTCCACGTTGAAGTTGAAAAAGTCGAGGCAGTCGCGCCACTCGACTTCGTTGTCCCCGGTGCCATAGCTCCCAACGTAGCTGTCGATCACGCTCAGATCGACAGCACCGTAGTCGTCATCGGCTTCAGCTTGGGTTTCGAAGTTGCCGAGAACACTCTCACTGATGTCAACAACGGAGTAGACTGACTCGGAAAGGTCCGAGACACTGGCGCTTGGGCTGTCAGCTGGAGAGGGAGCTCGGATGCTGGCTGTGGATGCCGTGGTAGTCCTAGATGTAGTTCGGGAAAGGGGAGCTCCGATTCTGGAGGCCGCTGTTCCGACCTTAGCAGCAGTCTGCGTTGAGACAGCAGAGCGCGTGCCGGTCCTGGGTGTTGGGGCTGCGGCACCAGCCCTGGCTCTAGTAGCAGTGGGCTTGATAGGTGCAGGGGGTGTGGTCTTGCGAGTACTGACGATACGCGAGCTTTGGACGGGTTTCCGAGCGGAGGTGGTCTTTGAAGTTGAGGAAGCAGAAGATGCGACAGAAGGCGCTTTGCTAACTCGTGGCTGCGGCTTCGCAGCTACAGGAGCATCTCCAGCGTCGTCGTTCGGCTCATCATCATTTATCTCGATGGCGGAGTCCGTTAAGGAGGCGTGCCCCTCTTCATGAAGAGTATCCAGAGGGACTTCTCCTTCTTGAGCTACTGGGATGTCAGACCACTCAGTCAAGCCGGACATTGACATTTCGATCTCGGAGTCCTCATCGTCGGACTCATCAGACGAGGCAGGTTCAGAGTCGCTAGCTTTCTGTTCGGCTTCCTGGATCGCTTCTTGTTTAGGTTTCTCTTCAACAGGCACAGCCGGCTCTCGCTGCTGAGTGTCAACTTGAGGGAATAGAAGTTCAATCTGCGACCCTTGGGTCTGTTGTTTCTGGTCTTGATCGACGCTCTGCTCTGCCCACGGGTTAGAGTTTTGGTGAGTTGAAAGCATATTGTCCTTGCCGACATCCACCATCTCCTCGTCGTCACCATCGAGAAAGTCGTAGGGTGACGATTTACTGTCGCCACCATGGAGCGCTGAAACGACCAGAGAATCATCATCATTGTCTGAAGTGTATGAATAGTCAGACTCGTCAGAAACATTCCCATCCCAGTCTCGCAAATCGTCGCTGACAAGTGGGTTGATGCTCTTCTTCTCGTCCTTTGCTTGTTTCAGTTTCTGGGATTCTGTAAGAAGATTTTGGCGTGGTTGGATATTAAAGAAGAGGGAGGAGTGTGGGTCAACCGGGATCTGCCTAGTGGAGATAAACTCAAGAACGTCCTTCCAGTCCTGCTCATTCTCGACCGCCAACTTCATCCTGTGCGTGTTGAACCAGATCTCGTCGGATGGAGGATCATAGCTGAAGCGCTCGATGACCCACATTTCGAACAGATACCACATGTACCAGCCAGGAATGAACCTAACCTGTTTGTATTTCAGGCGAACATCCTCCGGCAAGAAGTCCACCAGCTTACAGCGACGTTGCTGGTTGGTGTCAGTCCGCACGACACTTACGTTCAGTGTGGAGAGGTCGAAGTCCCCCATTTCTGGGACCGGGTTTGACCAGATCATCTCGACTGACCCGGTGATCGAGCTACTGGAGCTCGAAGTATCGTACAAGATGTCTTTTTTTTTTCTTTTTTTTTTTTGTGATGTAATAGTACACAGTTGCAAAGATGCAACTCGGTGAGTGTTGGAACTTGGTGAACTGAATTCTGTCGGTGCAGTTGTTCTTCTCAACCCATGGTCTCTGTACATTTTACATATATAGCAAAATTCGCCGCGACAAAGCGACTGTTTTGCAGGTTTGAGCGCGGCATATCTTTGTTGGGTCCACCTGCACCATTATTGTTCCCTTCTCTGAATTCTTTCACCAACTACGCGTTCAGGACCATGATGCAGAGGCTTTACACTACTGCTTTGTAATGTGCATGATGCGAAATAGTTGACATCATTTAGTGTAGGAGAGTTATCATGGCTTCCGCTCGTCATATTTGATCTGTCCGAAAATCCATAGAGTCTTCTTGCTCTTCTCACATAATGGATGAGTTAATGAAGCCTATGGGCCAAAGTTGGCAAAGCCCTGTAAGACAGCTTTGCAGATTCTTCCAAAGAAAATTTGCACAGTGTAATCACTGCACATCAACTCACTGTGCCTTCTGTGTGCTGAGTGAGCCTTTGCCGCGGGCGTTTTACGTGCCTCCGCCTTTACCTCGCATTCTCTTAACATTGACGCCCTTGACGCCAATGTGCTACATTCGCTGGCTGTCTCGCGGCTTACAAACCATCAGGTTTTCTTTCCTCTGTTTCAGAGATAACAGCTCTTCAACCTGATCTGACATCAGCAATACCGTTCTCATTTTAGTAGCATGCAGGGTCGCGGGGTTGACATTCTCATGCTCAGCAGAGCACCTACGTACATTACGGTCTGAATGCCAAGCCATTCCGCGAATTGCACTTGCGTGAGCTGGTCTAGCCCCCAATTCCCGACCGTCTGGTCAAAGCTTCTTTCCTGAAAAAATTCAAGCTTAAAATCAACGGCCGAAAATGAAGCTTATTGGGTGGAATCGCGGACGGCAAGTGCGACCTGGGCCCGACTTGGCGGCACTAAACCCGTTTATCCGCCCTTCAGCCTGCCCCCTTGGCTGCTTGGCAAAAACGGGTCAATAGCTCTTTCCTTCACGTTTGAACTGTCGCGTGGTCGGGCACGGCATCTGATCGCCGGTTCACTTGTCCTTTGTTCCATTTGTTTGACGCCACCTTGTGAATTCACCAGCGAGCCTCATGTGAATCGTAGGAGTTATGTGCTCTGCGTTGTGGCGCTTCACTCTTGTTTAGTCTCATTCTGTTCAGCCCCCTTTTCGGGCCACATCCGACCAAAAAATGATCCGCCGGCCATTTCGCAGCAGAAACCTGCTGCTTGCCGTCCTCGCATTAATCTTTCTATACTACTACTCCCAGTCACCATGGAGCGCAGCCAACTCACATTTGGAATCTGTGTGGCTCGAACACTACATGAACAGCAAACAGACCACTTCACCAAAGTCCACAAGTAGTTTTGACTGGTCCAGCGTCAAGCTTGAACATGCCCCACTCCCAAACCAGATGCGGTCGTTGCCGGCTGGTCGTCCTGTTTCTCTTCCGCGCATTCAGCACAGCTTCCCGCGGAAGGAATCCGCCGCAGAAAAGAGGGTTCGTGAACAACGACGCACAGCAGTACGAGATCTCTTCTACAAAAACTGGATGAGCTACAAAAAGTACGCATGGATGAAAGACGCCCTGCAGCCAATTTCAGCGAGTTATAAAGACCAGTTTAGCGGTTGGGCAGCTACTCTTGTCGACTCGCTGGATACGCTTTGGATCATGGGCCTAAGAGAGGAATTCGACGAGGCGGTAGAGGCTGTCGCCGGGATCGATTTCGGAAAGTCAAGCAGCTATAGCGTCAACATCTTTGAAGTCAACATTCGCTACCTGGGCGGTCTGTTGGCAGCATATGACCTGAGCAAGAGAGAGGTTATCCTCCAAAAGGCAGCTGAGCTCGGAAATTTGCTATATGCAGGCTTCAACACAGACAACCGCATGCCGGTGGACTTTATCGACTTCAAGGCGGCCCAGAATGGAGAGCCGTTGACGGTTGAATCGTCGGTCGTCTCTGCGTCCCCGGGAACGCTGTCTATGGAAATGGCACACCTGTCTCAGGTGACTGGGAACTCCAAGTATTACGACGCGATATCGAGGGTGATGGACGTCTTTGCAAAAGGGCAGACATGGACCAAAATCCCTGGCATGTGGCCCATCTACGTCAGTATGCGAAACGAGGATGTGGTCACGGGGTCGTATTTCAGCATTGGGGGCAATGCTGATTCGTTGTACGAATACCTTCCCAAAATGCACGCCTTGCTCGGGGGTCTGGAGGGGCGATATGAGGAGATGTCGAAGCTGTTCACGGAGGCTGCCAACAAAACCATGTTCTTCAGACCAATGCTGCCCCCGGGAGAGGACGATGAGGGCAAGATACTGATGGTCGGCTCTGCGAGCGTGGATGACGAAGGCAACGTCATACATGATCCGGAAATTGAGCACTTGGGTTGCTTCGTAGGAGGCATCTATGGCGTGGCAGGGAAGCTGTTCAGGAGGCCGGACTATGTGGATTTGGGGGCCAAACTCACGCGAGGCTGCATCTACGCTTACAGGACCATGCCCACGGGCATCATGCCCGAGCGGCTAAACATGGTCGCCTGCAGTAACCGGGAAAACTGCAAATGGGACGCACAAGTGTTTGAGGAGGAAAGGAGGAAAAGGCATGAATGGGCACCACGTCTACCCAAGGGCTGGACAACGGCCAAGGATCCGAGATACCTCCTCAGACCAGAGGCTATCGAGAGCGTGTTTGTCATGTACCGCATTACTGGAGAAAAAGAGTTTCAGGAGGCGGCGTGGGATATGTTTACGGCTGTTGCCAACGGCACCGAGACGGAGTATGCCAACGCTGCTGTCCTCGATGTCACAAGGGCGAACTATCCGCTTCCGAAGGAGGATTACATGGAGGTAAGCACTCTACAGCTAGATCTATGTGATTAGGCATCTGCTGACGGATGTGATACAGAGTTTCTGGCTGGCCGAAACACTCAAGTACTTTTACCTTGCGTTCTCCCCACCCGACCTGATTAGTCTGGATGACTATGTGTTGAACACAGAAGCACATCCGTTCAGAAGACCGAAGGGGACAAGAAGTCGCCCGTTATAGTTTCTCGCCTCATCCATGTACTTAACAACTATATATTTCTTTAATCCAATGTCTATTAGATTCTTCAACTTCTCTCATCATATGCCGATGAGTGTCTGAATACATGTGCTCTGTTGAAAGTTCGACTGCTACTCCCCAACAACTCATCACGCCACGGCAAGCCTGACGTTTGGTGTATACCCGGGCTTGCGGCGTCGACATTCGAGGCAATGGCGTGATCATGCGCATATGTCGGCGCACTCCTGCCATCAGCAATTTCTTTTATCCCCCCTCCTGTTTGCTAATGCTGCTCGGAACGCATCTGCTGCCAACTTCTGCCATCACACTCATTTCTTTCGCGCGCCTCAGGAACTGAATGGATCGCTTCTCGATCTCTCTCTCATCCACCCTATAAACACCTTTGCCCGCCGGCTTATTGGCGATGTCGCCACGCATAATACAAGGTCGGTCCCGGCGGGACGACACCTATGTATGTACATGCATCGAGCATAGCGGGGCCTGTTGATGTTCCAGATCCTCCTCGCGCGCCTTTCAGAAAAAAACTCCTTCTCTCGTGTGGTGACTGCGCCTTCTCGTCTTCGATAATACTATCGACGTCGTTATCGGAAATTATCGATGTCTGTTGGAATATTCCTGCCGTCTTTGTCGGAAATTGTCCTTGTCTTGATCATATATACAACCATCCTTGTCGTTAATGCCCTCCGTCCGCGATAACGCGTTATTAGGTACCGCAGTTTCTGTGCTGACTCTCGCCGCCCCCCGCCGGCGGTTGGCTTTCACTCTGGGCTATTGCCTCTTTGAAAGTATATGATCTTTATCGTTGACTTGGCGTCCTTCTCCCCAAATCTGAAAAAAAAAAAAAAAAAAAAATGAATAAATAAATACAAAAAGGTCATCTTGAGTAGTTCGTGATGGATGGAGCGTGGGCTGAGTCCAGGGCGAGAAACATGCTCCTCAACAAGTCCGTTCTCTTTGAATCCGATCGCCACGTTGTAGGACGCACTCTCGTAATAACCGCCTTTAGTATGTTCGCCAGGTTGTTGTCTGCCACACCACATCCTGCTGCATGGTCTCAAGAGAGGCCCGCTGTCGGTGTCTGAGGACACATAGTGTTCGGGCCCTGCCTGCCTGGCAGTGGAGAGAGGTGCCGACTAGGTGCGAGACGACGGCGGTACTCCAGATAAGTTAGGTATGATGCATTGCCGCAGGGGTTCGTGGCCGGCCGGAAGCGCGTTTTCCTTTGCAACGAGATGATACGGGGTTTGCCACGTCAACCGCTCCAACGTCGGGGCACAGCGCCGAAGAATGGACTCGTCGAAGACATTGTAGTTTGGTATTGGTGGCCCGTAACGAGGCTTACGGGCTACTTCGTCCCGGAAGCTCCCCAGACGAGCGAGTATGGCTCGCGGTAGATAGGCTCACGGGTCCAGAGACGCTCAACGACCAGTTGCGAGCAAGAGAACCGGAGTAGCGCATGTGCGCCAAGTTGGCGAGTGAAGACCAGTGCATCTTGAAGACAAACTTGCAGTATTTCCTCTGAGTATCTTGCCGACAGAGTTGACGGAGACGAGGATAGAAGTCAAGGGGGTAGGCCCTTGCCGTCCCGCGTTCAACATGTCCACCGTCTGCATGAAAGGTATTTCCCATCCATGTGAGATAAAAGTTCTTCTCCCATCCTGTCACTGGCATGATTGGGGTCCATTTCTGGGGTGGTTCAGGTTGCTCCCAGATCGACGTCGTCGTTGGTTCTTGGGACGACGCTTTCTTCCCTTCACGTTTGCGATAAGCAGCCTCCTCTTCTGGGAGCCGGGTGTCTGCTTCTTCTGCTGCGCCGCCATTCCGAAATTAGACTCGCTCGACACACGACCTCCATGTTACAGCCGCGGAGGATGAAGGAGGCTGCTGTCCATCCATCCCAGTGGCTCCCCAAGAAACCCATAAAGGCGTTGTCCTCCTTAGCGTGGCGTACCCACTCGTCGGTGGGCGATCGAAAACTTCCCCATCATACGGTCCTCTTCGCATTCGGGGTCCTCTTCGCATTTAGGGTCCTTTTCGCATTTAGGCTTATAATAGCCAGGGATCCGCGCTAGGTACGCATTTGTATGGGTGCTGATGTTGTCGAGATATCGCTCCTCGATAACCTCCACGAATGAGTCAACCGCCCGCATGAAGGGGGTTGCTTCCTTGACATGACTTTTCCACTTGTCAGGGCGGTCGAGGACATACTGTCTGGCGTCGATCGCCAGGGCAACGAAGTTGTAAAGCGCCTCGGGGGACACAAGTGGGCTAGCGATCCATTGCCCGAAGCGCTTCTCCTCGTTTTTAAGGAACTTCCAGAAGCCAGCAGTTCGCCAACGCTAGCGAACTGCTAGACGCTATTTGCGATGACCACGCCCCATTACGTCGCTGGAATGAAAAAGGATGTCTCCTTGGAACGGGCGAGACGTATGGGTTGAATAGCTATGCCAATTCTTAGAATCATAGACCGTAGTCATCTCTGATGAAGAATGTGATTTTAAGGATAAAGCAGAGGGTGATGATCAGTTTGACAACGCGTAAAACGCGTCAAAGGTACGGGAAAGCGAGGTGAACGTGGTGAGAAAACAACTCATACCTACCTCAGCAATGCGGACAACACAAGATATCCTCCTTTACTTGACGCGTCAACTTCTGAGATGAAGACCGAGAGAAGAAAGCTGAAATCGTGCGGCGGAAGGGCAATGATATCAGACGGACGAACCAACACAAGGACTGGTTACATTAACGACAGGTCCAGGTTATAGTCGATCTCTTCGACCCGCCTCCTCTTGCACGCAGTGGTATATTTGCAGGAGCCGGGACAGGTTCTGCCTATTCCAGGCGAAGCGTTGACGGGTGCGGGTGAGCCGCCGGCAACCACTACCGGTGAGCTACATGATGCGGCGATTTACGCCTTCCTTTGGATGTTTGTGACGGTTTAGCTGAGAAGAGAAAACATCCCCTTCCCTCGCAATCGCGATGTCCAGCATAACTCACAACCACATTGCACTATTGATCATAAACTTGCATGGCACGCACAAGGAGACTGTCGATCACCCCGTGATTATGTGATATGAGGCAAGAAAGAAAAAAAAGGGACAAAAAAAAGAAAGGTGTTGTTGAACATGTTACTTCGCTGACTCTCAAGCCTGGAAAGGACATCGCATATGTTTTGTTAAGCTCCGGATTCATACTTTGTCCTGCTAGCGTTCGCTTAGGCATAAGAGGAATTAACGAGCAGATAAGCACCTTTAAACATTTCAAGCTTTGTGTGAGAGAACGAGCAAAGCATGCATTCTCCCTAAACTTCCTGTTCTAACAAATACAAATCCTCTCTAGCGCCCACCATATTAAGCAGGAAGCCTTCCATCTTGTACAAACATAAGAGAAGAAAAGAAAAACGACACATGTGCGCTGACAAACCCCTCGCAAGAACCCAACCACAAGAACACGAACTAGGTAAACTTGACCCGCAATCGGCAAGTACGTCCCGTATATTCACCCATTTTGAACCCCGACCCTTTCCGCTAGTGAAGATGTAGTTGGAGATATTGAAGCGCTTCAATAGTATCGACTCGTCGGATGAAGTTAAGTAGTGGAGGGGTCGGCCTCACCATCCATGTGGTCGTCGTCGTCCTCACTGTCCATCTGATCGTCCTGGCCCTCGCCCTCGCTTTCCATCTCGTCGTCCTGGGCCTCGTCCTCCATCTCATCGTTTGACTTTGGCGCAAGAAAGAGACCAGCCAGCTGGTTGGCGGCGTCGGTGACAGGGTCGAGAACTTTCCCGCCATAAGTGTGGAGACTACTAGGAATCCGCGCTAGGTACGCATTTTGTATCTTGACGTTGTCAAGATATCGATCCTCGATGATGTTGACAAACTTGTCCACCGCCCGATGGAAGCTCGTCTCTTGGTTGATGCGGGGCTGGTGCAGGTCGGGGCGCTCGATAACATACTGGCGGGCGTCTATCGCCAGGCTAGCGAATTTGTAAAGGGACTCAGCGGTTACCAGCGCGCTGGCAAACCACTGGTCGTATCGCCGTTCCTCATTCTTGAGGAACTTCCAAAACGCGGTGGCATCATCCCCATCACCGAATTGCTCGAGGTTAACCTGCTCGAGCAGTTCACACGCGTTGTTGAAGAGCTGAGCCGTTGCTTCTTGAAAGTACGGCTTTGACATTGGCTTAGCATCCTTCTCCCCAAATTTGAAAAAATTCATTTTGAGTGCGTTCGTGATGTTTTGAGTGTGGACTGTGTCCAGGGCGAGAACGTGATCAGCGAGCCCGTTCTCCTTGGTTTTCTTGATGACAGCCCAAGCGAACCCGATCCTTGGCAGTAGCTTCTTCAGATTCACCCTCTCCCTGAACTTGCGGCCCGTTGCGCTGGTCTTCTCCTTGTGTTCTCGACGACGGCGGTCGAGAGCCTTCTTCGTGCGGTGCTGATTGCGAGAGCGTGCCATTGTTAGGATCTCTTTAACACGATTAGCCGCTGTATATGTACGTTATATACGAGAAACAACTTCGGCAGTTTCAGTGATTCGCGTAAAGAGTGAGGATAAAGCGGAAGCGTGTTTGGGTTCGCGACGCAAAAAGTATGGTACGCGACGGAGCTTCGGGAGGAAGAGGGGAGTGTAGGTCGCGTTTGAAGTTGGTGGTGGAGGGATGGGCAACGCGCATTGAGTGCTCACCAAAACAAAACAACTTCGAGGTTGGGGGGGGGGTCGGGAAAAAAAGGGAAGGTGTTGAGGAAGTTACTTTGCTCATTCGAGAACCGGGAGACACAGAGCTTTCAGCACAGGTTTTCACATCGGTGGTGAGAGAACGAAATGCACAGCTACAGTGGGAGAGCGTCGGGCGGACATGAGCGGAATGAGCAAGTAGATGGAACACCTTCGAAGACATTGTGACGGTGGGTGGGAGTTGAACCCAGGCCCTCAAAGACAGCAATGTTCGGACCCGAGTGCGAACACTCAGACATTCCTGCCATTTGACCATCACGTCTCTAGTTGAACAATGGCGTGTTGATTCACGTACGTATACCCAATCCCCCGCACTCCATACTTTGCCACCCGTGATCAATGTCATCCAGCACAGGCCGCCACTCCGTCCATCCCAGCACCGTCCCAACTGAAGCTATCGCAAGCCATCTCGTCTTCGCCTTGCACCCTTGCCCCCCCCCCGCTAACCCCCAATGTGGACATCAATTAGAGGCGAAGGAGTTCACCCTTCCGAAGAGGCTTGACTGAGCACAGAACTAGCGCATCTCCAACAGAACAGTATCCCTTCCTCGGGTCGCCAAACCAGGAGACATCCCATCCAGATGTTCCAGTTATGGAAGAACGGCACCCAGCACCATCGTCCCTGAGAAACCAACCAACCCATGTCCATCTGCGACAACACACCTCGCACGCCGACAACCACAATGACATAAACTCAGAACAGAACAATAAAACAGATTTAGAATTGATAGCAGATTTACTTGCAGGTAGTAAGGAAATAAAGCAGGCAGTAAAAAGCATGACAAGCAACCTGGAAGACACGACAGCCCGCAACCCTTGGCAGCACACACATCAAGCACATACAATAATATCGCGACAACCATCTCAACAAACAGATACAGCAAGACGCAACAAATCAGAAATAACCGGCGCACTTGCTTTTAACCGATGAAAACCAGCCAGGTCCTGCTTCGATACTTCTCAGGCCACTTGTGTGGACAGCGCCTATGTAGCATCTATGCGTAAACTCCCTGGAATGATCCCGTCGCTCAGACAAAATGACGGAAAGGCATAATATCCTTAGAATTACCTCTTAGGAACTCAATAGCAAAAATCTCCATCGCTTGATGGGTTCTGTGACCGAGAATCGGTGTATTCTGGCATGGCAGATACACGAACGTCGTCCAAATCAGCTTCGCACCAAGTGGACATTTTCCGTTTTGCAGTTGAGCCGCATGTGGGCGGGTGGGCGCCGTGCACGGACGCTTTGTGGATCATGCCCCAGCCAATGGCGTCACACTCCATCCTACAGGTCTCAATCGCAGGAGCACATGCCAACAGCTCGTGAGCTTGGAAATTCCCATCCGCCAGGCATCGACGTTTGACCCGGATGCACACCTATCCATGGGAAACAGGCTTACTATGTCAGATTTTGCCAAATTGTTGATGCTTTATGATACATACCTCATGCAAACTTGGTTTAGTTTTGGTTTTTACATTAGTCTGGTTTGTCTTTGTGAATGCGCGCAAACACAGTAAGTTGCACGCACCGTCTTCCAAGGTTATCTCTGTGCTGGCGAGGAAGGATTCCGCGCGATCCCGTTTCCCATTTCCTGTGTCCCGTTTCCATGCGCAGTTACCAGTTTAAGAAGCTCGCTAACCTTCATCCACCTCAAAGCTTAATCTACAACAATGGCAGCAAAAAGCCCGTTCTTTCCTCGGCTCTCTTTCTCTTCGCGCAACGACGCGCCGCCGATCCTTCCCAGCTTCCACCACCACCACCGTCCCGGCACCCCTCCCCTGCGAAAGAAGCCGAGCGAGTACGACCTGGCCGAACTCTCTCCGCAACCAGACGATGCGCTTCTGTCCGGCGAACCTGGTTTTCACAATAACCGCAGGCGACCCTCACCACCCGCATCCTCAGCAAGATACAGCGACAGCACGGCCGGATCAGCTTCAAAAATGAAGCAGCCGAGTCGCGTGCTCTTTTCCGGCCCGCCGCCGCCTATCGCTGCTTCGCGGGTGCTTTATCGAGACGAGGAGGAGGGCACGCACAACCATTCCCATCCCACTTCCGCTTCCGTTTCTCCACGTCTCGAAGCGTCCTCATTTGCGCGGAACATCAACAGCGTATTGTTCGACCGCGGCTCCTCCTCACAAATCCGAAATAGAGATACTCGACATGCTCAGGATTACGAACCAGACGCGGTCTGGCGGAATCTGCAGCGGCGTGAAAAAGCCCTACAGAAAGAGCTGCAACACTTGCTGGACGTACAGAGTGCAGGTCTAGCAGCCCATTTGGACCCAAACGCACCGCCCAGCGAGACAGGTAGTAGCACACCCACGGGAACATCATTCTCGGGCAGTACGCGACGGAAATCGCACGTTGCGTTCGACCAGCATACCTCTGGTGATGGGGAGGTTATGCCGGTTCGACAACCCCGTCATAAACCGTTAGGTCTGCGCGGTGCTCGTGCCGCATTAGCGCGAAACATGACACTCCTGGCAGACCTGAAATCCGAAGAGGACGCCAACCTCACCTCCGCATTGTCTGTGCGCAAGAAGGCGCTGACACAATTACGAAAATTGTCGACACAGAGGGACGGGATCCAGGAAGAGTTGAGAGCGCTGGAGTCTGATAAGGATGAGCCGTTGGCGCGGGAGTTGCGGGAACTTACCCAGGAACAACAGCACGTGTCTGCAGAAATAAGGGAGTTGGAGGAACGGTTACACGGTTTAAAGAGTAGGAAAAAATGGCTAGATACCAAAGTCCATGATGTCCGCAACCGACGCGAGGCCGGTCTCAGTGGCTACCGGGGCGCATTAAAGGAGGCTGAGAGCAGGGTGTCTACGTTACTGACAAAACCCCCCGTCAAACCGCTCGATCTGGAAGCCATCAGCCCACCACCGCCCAACTCTCAACCTGCGAATGCCAATGCCAATGCGGATGGTGTAGAGGGGCAACACACACAACAATCGCCAGGCGGGACGGAGTTTCTGCGACTACGACCGGAACGACGGACGGTAGACATGGCGCGAGAATGGTGGGAGAATGAGGTGGTCATTTTGGAGAGGAGGAAGGGGGAGGTGGACAGGGACAGGAAAGCGCTGGAGGAGGGCGTCGAGGTGTGGAAGGAGACTACCAAATTGGTGGGTGACTTTGAGAGGGGTTTGAGGGACGAAATGAACGGTGGGGATGATATGGGGAAAGGAAAGGATATACAGGTGACACCCGAACAGGCAATGCACAGACAGCTGGATAAGATGGGCGCTGTCATGGCCGGTCTGCAAGAGAAGTTGCGGATTGCGGAGGAGAGGGGATGGAACCTGCTGATCTGTGCCATCGGCGCGGAGCTGGAGGCGTTCAAAGAGGCAGAGGGGATGCTCCGCGGTGCGTTGAGGGCCGCTGGGTTTTTAATGAATGATGCGCAGACGCAGCATGATCTTTTGCCTGATCACGATGATGGTCAACAACACAACCTGCATGATGAGGTTGGGGTGGATGAAGAAGAAGAAGCGACGCGGACGCCGTTGGGAAGGTCTGTGTATAGACTTAATGGTAGTGGTGGGTTTGGCGGCGGGTTTGGCGGTGCTGGAGGAGGAGGTGCTGCTGGTGTTAGTGATAATGGTGCTGTAGGGGGTGCAGGGGATGGTGTTGTTGACGGCTTCCACGACGGGAATGCATGGAACGATAACCACACGAACCTGATGGACCTGCAAGACCATATAGACAAAGAAAGCTCCACGGAGCCTGAGGAGAGCGACAACGAAGTACCCTCAGACCTGCTGATTGCAGATCATAACGACCCCGAGGACCCCGAGGATGATTCCTTTCAAGGGCAAGAAACCCTGGTCAAGATGACGAGCAGGCACAGTCATGAGAGCAGCGAGAACGAGGTACCGCCCGAATTCCTGGCCGAGCATGACCCCCACGCTTTGGATGATGTTGAATAGCTTTTCATTATGGTTCTTATTGGTATTGTTCCGGCTTGTCTTCTCTGGGTTTTCCTGTTCGAGTCGACGGGGGCATGGTTAGTGGTCTTGGATACTCTTGAGCAAAGGCGTATTGGGCATGGGTCGGGATTGGGAATTAGATACTTTGGATCTTAGCAGTCTTTTAATGTCATGACTTTTCTGGGTGCATACATATCCTCTTGAGACAACCTCCTATAGAACAGTTGGATTCCATGTCAGTCGGCCTCGGCTTCTAATGCAATGATGATCAAATCGTTCGTGAAGCAAAGATTCACCTTACCTGACAGTTTGTAAATTCGGGGCTTCGTTCCCCATCCAAGTGAGGCAGAAAGACGGTTATGTACCGAGCCGCGGAACAGAGTGTCACAACCAACCCCTCCTTTTTTGGTACCTTTCTTTTTTCCCATTAAAAGAAAGGCAGTCATATGGCACGGTCTCATTAGAAGGTACATAAAACCTCTCGTTTACAACCTTTAATACTCTTTTTGGTCTTTTTTTTTCTGTAGTGGTTGACTGACCATACCCTGAATCGAACCCCTCGACTCAGCAGCTCCCCAGGACACGGACAGTTGTGGATCAACCACTGCAGCCCTTACCAAAATAACCCCCCTAATAAGCATGCCTGAGATTTTTGCCGCACACCCACACACATATGTAAGTGGAGACAGCTTTGGAGCCGTTAGATGTCACTGTCGTTTGTAGGGCTGGGATGGGGGTTTTGTCAAGGTTCCTTGGAACAAAGGTTAAGGTTAAGGTAAGGATATGAATGGTGTGTGGGAGTAGGAGAAAGCTCAGAGAGAAACTGTCGGTCATTTCAATACAGCGTAACGGCCGGGGGGGTGAACTTCCCATATCACCGGATCCCGGGCAAACTGCGTTTTGATGTCCAACTACGTACGGTACGGTACGCACTTTGCTGTAATAACCGCGCCCATAATTATCGCCCAATGTCACAAACTCGATGGAGACGGGTGCATATTCCAAGTGATCATTCGTCGCACGCCCAAACTGAACTGTGAGAGGTCGGTATTGATGCGAAAATAATGTTTCAGGCTAGGTATGTAGTCAATTACTGTCTGCCCCCCGCCAGGTATGTACTGGTGGTACTGGCACACAACCGAGTAATTGGGGATGACTTATGAACTTCCCGAGAATTGAAGTTAAACCTGACAACGCAGCCAAAAGTAACAACAGATCCGAGAGAAAAAAAAAATAGGTAGCCAGTAAAAAAAAAAATAAGAGGCTGGTAAAACGCGAGAGAAGCCAATGATAAAAAAATGATCAGGACCGTGACTCACTGGCGTTGCTGATTATTAACGACTTGATTTTTAACACCGCGCCTCAGGTATATATATATATATATATCTGATCTCACCCCCCCACTGAATAGCTCCATGGACCACAAGTCTGCTGCACTGAACTTTAGGGTTGGGCCGGCCTTCAACCCCAGCATCAACTATACTTCGTTGGTTGCCTATGGAGTGAGTGTATGGAAAAGCCAGCCATAACTGCGGGTTTTGCAACAGACACCCGGCGTGAACAGCATCATCACATGAGTGGGGGTGTAGAAATAAAAGGCGCTTTTTAGCATTCCATGTTGTCGTTAAAATTAGATCTCCTTAGCACTTAATTACCTCTATCATGTAGCAGGTTATTCTATCAAGGTTCACTCAAACTCTATGAAACGGGATGCTCTTCCGGGTAAGCTTTGACAGGAAAACCCCTTGTTGACGATACTTCTGCAGGAGGCGGGTTTGGGAGACTTCGAAAGATAGTGGCGGGAAAAGCCTGATCTCTGAAATGGTTAGGGACTTCTCGGAGTTTTCTCGTGGGCTCGTAAAAGGCGTGAATTAGTTCAATCAGTGCATAGTGAAGGTCCAAGGGGGTTGATAAGCTGCCACATGTCGAACCACTTCAGGGCCGATACGGACGAAAATCACCCTCAGCATGACCTGCATCATGGTCACTTTGCAAGGGCGAGAAATGATATCACAGAGTGCTGTAATTGATAGAAAGCAAGGACACGGCTCGGCTCACTATCGGTCGAGGTCTTTCTTTGTCTTGTGGCTGGCTACGTGGGGAGAGAGACCGTTGTGGTTCATGTGAATTTGCCTGTTGCTTCTAGCAGTAAATATGTTAATCCGCGCATCAAATCGGATACATGTAACGAGGTAGTGAATTCAGACCGAGGTACGTAAATGGATGCTGCGTGGCTGTACCTGTGTGATGCACCGATGATGGTATATCGGCACATGGCTTGGGTTGTACACGTATTTGCTCAGGAGGCCTCTGGGTTCCCTTTGTGAGTGGAACTTCACAATAGGTAGTAGGTACTCCGAGATTATCGGGACACCGGACTCTGCTAACACAGTGGGTGAAGGGTGAATTGTGTGAAGACAGCCATATTGCATGTCTTCCAATCGGAGTAGCATTGTTTCACGCTGGAGCATACTGCCACATGGCAATTATATGGCGCGTCAAAGAGCGCGCCCGAATGGCGTTTGAGGTATGAAGCTACGGTATTTTTAGTTCATGTATATGGGCTTGTTGTGGTGATGTGGTAAGTGAGGCTTTCGCCATCCGGGCCGTTTCCTTTTGTCTAGATACCTTACCTGAGTTACATGATAACGAAATAAAGCCCACCGCTGACAGTATGCAGTACCTAAAGATTATTAATACCTCAGACAGGCGCTTCGATGAGACACTTTGTGAGAGCTAGACGGTTTGTGGGGTAAGATGCGTATGTACGTGGCTGAGTGCAGTTAATCACGCAGCTAGTCTTGCGTGCAAGGCAGATCTTGACACATCCATCCAGTCCACAATAAGTAACCACCCCGCCCAAAAAAAAAAGCGCACTCACAAAAGTGATCTGTGCCACCGTGAAGGACATTTCGACACTGTAGCTGCAATAATTCAGGCGCAGATTACAAGCTACAGACAGCGTCTAAAAATCAGACAAAATTCTAGTATGTTGTTTTCATGTGTCTCTTATGCTCTGATGCTTTTTTTTGTTTTGCATACATGATGCGGCTCAATAAATCGAGGCCAAATCTTGATCTTTTGTGAGTGCGCTTTTTTTTTTGGGCGGGGTGGTAACGTAAGCGGTAGTGCTTACTTTGGTGGGCAGAGTGGCTGTGTAGAACTGGAGATGAACGGTTGCCGATGACCGAGGTTCCCGAGATGGCGGCAGTAACCGGATCCGCGTATTGATAGGGTGAAAAGGCAATTTTTGCGGGGTCACTGTTCGTTTGCTCTGCTTGAGTTCAGTAGTTTGGCTGTTGCGCGTTGCTCCTTCCTTTTCTAGCAGTGTCTTCGCTCTTTGACTTGCAGTGCATGTGCGCGAATGGGCAAGGCGTTTCTGCCGACACCTGTCCGCGTCTGGAACGCGTTTTTCATGTATCAGCGTATAGGAAAGAAAGCCTGGGCTGACACGTTGGGCATTGGCCATGGTATATGCAGCGTCACCCAAGGACAGTTCTGCATGTGTTTGTCATTGCTCATCAGAAGAGGCGACCCAGCGTCGACAACAGCCTGCAGGGCAATGGAATGATGAGTGATAAGGCAGAACAGCAATGAACCGGAATGGCCGTACCAACACAATCTGCTTCGAAGGCAATTGAGGTGAACATATGCATGACGGAAAGTAAATGTATGTGAGAGCTGTGGACCAAGTTGGAAGAGAAGATGGGAAAGAACTAGAATCCGAAGGGGGGGTTTATAGTTCCATGCTCCTTCCTTATTGCGTGTATCAAAGGCCGACAAACTCCTTCCTCATGATGAGAACGCTGTTTGCGAGAAATTTTCTATGACGTACGTGTCCTTCCGTGTTGAGGATTGTAGTCAGAACAGTGAATTTGCTGCCAAGTCCCGAGGGTTTTCTGCGTGCGACTTGCATTGGACGCATGGCCGCACCTGCGCGTTTTTTTGGTCACAATAAGGCAAACCCGTTGTATGCAGTGAAACCACATGTCAGAGGGCCATATTATTACAGCCATTGTTCTGTATTTGCTGCTATGATGTCCAGGATTTCGGCCGTCTTGATTCCCGATGCATACCGAGTCCCATCGCGGGACAGTGTGCCCTACTTCGAGCTCAGGGTCAACTGATAGCAACCTTATAAAACGGCCACGCACACGTATAGCGATAGACGGCATGCGTAATGATGCTATTCTTGGCCTTTGTGGCGTACAGAACTGGAAGGTACGACTGAGTGTTTCATCCATTTCTGGCAAGGCATGACCTGTCCAATTAGACGACACATAAATGCAAGCACACCACCAATCCGGCACCGACAGCTGATTTAACATTGACGAGGTACCTGTAGTGCTTCTTCAATCTTCACTATATCAATATTCACGGAGCCCTCAAATGTGGTGCTGTCATGGATGGGAATGACTTTGATGTTCCATATCGCCATCCTTCACCACATGCCAATTCACGGGCTAAGAAAAGTGACCACGCGTCGTCACGGGACACGATACAACGTTGAAGCAAGCCAAAATCTCCGTTCGGTGTAGCAGGAAACCTGGCAGGCACGCCTTGTGCTACACGATGCATATAAACCGATCCAGCGTGGCAATCCTCTTCAACGTGAACGAAGGCAAAACATGACCAAGGCGAAACATGATCGCGGTGACCACGTTCATCTGCGGCATCGGTTGGAGCAAGGATTGCCTTGCCTTAGTGCGCCCCATTGATGCAGCCTTATGTTCTGCCAGCCAAGCATATTTGGGATTTGTTGACGTGTCACCCTCGAATACCCACTTATTTAGCGTGCTTGTTTTCCTTCTATACGTCTTCTGGAAAAGCGTCGTGCACACTGATTTGGCAGGCGAACTATCGTCAGCGTCAATGCCCAAGACCTTCCTTCTCGGCCCTAATGTTTCATTTTACAAACGGAACCAGGATCGTGTGCCTTGTAGCCCCTTCTAGCTTCTAGGCAGCTCTTGTCCGTATGGAGAGAGTCTTGGGATACTCACAGGAAACCGCCATATGTCACTTTGACGCGCGGAAAGTTTCATGCGCAAAGTTCACAACTTCACCAAGAGCCGGCTTGATTCATCCCGTTTCTCCGACGGGCTTCAGGGCAGGCACGAGCTGAGAGTCTGCTTCTGGTGGGGTTTTCCCTATTGTGCATGTTTAGGCATCGAAAGTGCTGCTTCTGGTACTGGTGCTTGCTGCTGCTTCCCGGCTAGGGCGAAAAGTTCACCACATGCGAAGAGCCAACGACCAATAGGATCGTTGCCTGCGCAGATGGAACGCCTGCCTGAAATGCAGGCGAGGGGCGACGAGGCAGACGCGCACCCTTGACGGGATTTCTGCAGACGTACCTACACTAATGCGGTGTTCTTTTGACGCTGCGAAACCCAGCCGTGGCCCGTCGCGGTCCTTTCGTATACCCTGCGTGTTTGAATTGTCAGCAAATCGTCGGCGCCGGGTACTTTTGGCAAAATTGCGGATTTCATCCAATGATGATGGGCGTGACTCATGGTGGCAGTGCTGTGCTGGGGCCTTCACACTTGGCCACATCCTTGACCAACAAGTGGCGCTGCCTGTACAGGTACCTTTCGCCGCAGAGAAGAACACAAGATGGCGTCCATCATTCCTAAGAAGACTGCGGAATACGGGTCCCGGGATTTCATGTTACTCTCGGTGATAAGAGTCGATCAAAAAGCGCCGAATACGGAAGAACAATCAAAGAACTCTGAGAAACTTCGGCTGCGACGTTGTATCTATTTCGTCTGTCTGTAAGTCGTCATGGTGGTGCTAACCACCTAACTCACGCTCTTCATTCACCTGCTATTGTTTGTTAGTTCTCAATCACTGGTCCCTTGTCACGGTCACAAACGTCGTGTGTTCAGGTATTGTTGGGCTAATATCGAATTGCAAACTTGGGCGTCAAGAATATCTCTCGGGCTCGCTATTTACTCTTTGTCTATGAGAAACAATACGCATGGTGAAACTTCATTTGGTATGGTCATTCGGCCTCAGGCTCCGAGTCCCCTCTCTCAATCCTCACGCCGGCCCATGGCGCAGCGAGAGTTTAGACCTCTTCCTCACACTCTACCTAAATCCACATTTCAACTTCCAGAATCAAGGACAAGCTTGAGAGAGATCGTTCGAAAAGAGAAGGGTGATGGATGAAGAGAATCACATTCTGAAGCAGTCTCCTGACTGGGCCGACAGCCAAAGATGGGAAAGATATCGGGGGACGATTCAGGAGCTCTACCATTCTCGCAATCTGCCTCTCAAGGAAGTCATGAAGATCATGGAGCAGGAGCACCAATTCAGAGCAACGTAAGTGGAATATCACTATCGAGCCAAAATATCAGTTGAGCTAATTTCGCATTTGCAGACCGAGAATGTACAAGATGCGATTCAAGGCTTGGGGCCTGGACAAAAACTTCAAGGAGGCAGAAGTGGTCGAACTATATCGACTTCGGCGAGAACGGACTGGAAAACCGACTATCTACACCATTAGGGGACGAGAGGTCGACTGGGATAAGGTCCAGACCTACGTCAAGCGAAAAGGACTCGATATCCCCCAACTTGTCGAGAACGCTCCACCCAGCCCCACCGCAGTAAAAGATGTCGCCGCCCGCACTCCGTCGCCTAAGCTCGACTCTTCAGACTCGAGTATGCCCCCACTACCTAAGCCCGAAGCGCTCCTTCCACCTGTTAATACTATTCGGCAACCCATGGCTCCTGTCAACACTATTCGGCAACCCATAGCTCCACTGCTACTACCCCCATCATCACCGTACAGAGCGCACGGCAGTCACAACCCCGGGGAGAGGGCGCGGGAATACGGGAGGTTTTTACGCCTGGTCTATGACATGATACTTGACGAGGATGAAGACAAGAGATGGGGCACAACTGAGTACTGGCGCCGTAACGACCGGTCTCAGGGATGGATGATGACGGTGCGATACAAGCTAGCGATGCACCGCGATTTCTTGCGCATACAAGCGCTGAAGGGAGATAGCGCCGGCGTCAGGGCGGTGCGTCGATTCCGGACGCTCAACCGAAGCTTTGCGCTGCTCGAGCCTGTCAGCCGCAGCATCATAGGGAGCCGCATGTTCTACATGTTAAACTTTGTCTGTGCGTTCGGTTCCGGGAGCCCCTTTAAGTCGGGGAATCCATTCACAGACACGGCACGGAAGATGGTTAACGACTTGCCGGCTCAGTGGCTGGCGGGGGTATGCATCGATGATGCGCCACCAGAGTTTAACGGCCGGCGAGAACAGCAGCAGCTGAACTCGCCAAATGCCAGACTTCCTCAATTCCTAGCAAATAATGCAGCGAATATGGACAAGTACGAGGCAACGGAGCGCTTATTGGTAGAAGTGCTGGACCGCATGTGTGCACGTCTACGTCTGAGTCTGCCGGCCGAGACCATCTTGATGCTGACGGAGAGCAACGATGGTTATCCTCTGCGGAACACTGAGAACCGCGGCGCTGCTCCTTCCCGTCGACCTCTGATGAGTAGTCCGCCGGGGAATGCCGGTGGTGCGAAACTACGAAAGTCCAGTAGTAGCAGCAGCCACAAAGCTGATGCGATTGAAACAGCGGCGGCAACTATAGACTCAGCAGTGGGAATGCTCATTCGAGGCGAGGACGCAAAAGCAGAGAATCTATTGCTCTCCTTAGCTGGAGAGCCTGGAGGCTCAAAAGTACCGGTAGCTAGGGATGGGGCTTCGCCCTCGCCATCCTATTCATCACTCGCATCACCAAGTACTACTACTGCTGCCGGGATAAGCAGCACCAGAACTTCCCCACACAGTCCCAGCTCCTGGTCGCCATCGTCCTCCAAGCACCCCGAACTAGCCGCCCTCACACGGTGCGCGCACTATCGCCTCTCAATGATCATAAGGCATCGGAAAGACCAACCGGACAGTGTGGCGCGTGCGACGGAACACTTGAGGCGATCTGTTGCCAACTCGCTTCTGTTCGATTCGGACATATCGTGGGACGAGGCTAGTTTTCTGTTTGAATAATGGCCCTCAGCGCTTTGCGCCCCAAGCAGCCCATCGATGCCCTCGAGACCCTAGAAGCTTGGAATCAACTATTGGGCCTTAAATTCAGGCAATCTTCACAGGACCTTTTCTGGTTCTCTTTTCCTTGCATCAATTCAGCGATCAAGCATCATTGATTTACCGTAGCTTTAGACTTAGCTGCCCCAGAGATAATCTTATATAGATCATAGCTCTAGACTTATCAATGACAACATCTCAAACAACTTACCTTCGTAGTCTTGGTTAAACCCCCTGTTATCTAAGAAGTACAAGTAATGCTCCGAGTGGAATGTATAACCGATGACCCGAGGTTGGCCCGAATCATTCGGCAAGTCCAGCCCTGCGTCATTTTTCGTGTGTTCTAGGGCAGCGGAACACCCCACGTGACTTCGCGTTTGAACTTTCAGCTGCCCCTCCCCCGCCATAAAAATTCCGTCAAGGGTGCGGGGCCCTTGTCATACCTGCCCGCACTGAGAAGGCAATCCGTCAGGGAGAAATTGCACATTTTTACTTACACACTTGCTTACCCACTAATACTATTGGCTACATAAGAACCGCAAGACAAAGATGCAGTTGAAAACACTTCAGCGGCTTGAGCTGCCGGCTGCGGCGGACATGCACGTCCACCTGCGCCAAGGGGATATGATGAAATTGGTTGCTCCTACCGTTGTCAAGGGTGGAGTCGATACCGTCTTTGTGTATGTCATCTTTTAAACCCCTGAATAGGAAATGATACAACCACATAGCTAATAAGGGTCGTAGTATGCCCAACCTTGTACGTAGTTAAATACATTTTACCGTCCCTGAATGTGTCAAAGATGCTAATGATATATGTGTGAGGAGGATAGGTGCCACCCCTGACGACAGTCGAAGCGGTACGCGCACACACCCACCCTTACCCCCTTTACCACAAACGTCAAACTAATGTATTGTATTTTAGGTCCTCGATTACAAGTCCCAACTACAAGCCATAACCGGAGATGCAGTGCACTACCTCATGTCCCTCTTCGTCCGTCCCCCCCTCCCCCCTCCCCCCTTTTTTTTTTACCCCTATATACCGACCGACCGCTTCCACTAACCTTGGTGAGAGAGTAGCTTCACCCTTCCGTAACGCCCGAGGTAATCGCCCAGGCCGCAAAGGCGGGTATCACCGGTGTGAAGATGTACCCGCAAGGTAACTAGCCCCCCCCGTTTTTACCCCATACTTCACACAGCCTAACATGTATGTATGATGGTGAAGGCGTCACGACAAACTCCGAAAACGGCGTGGCCAGTATCGAAGCCTTTTACGACACGTTCGCCGCGATGGAGGAGCACGATATGGTGCTCAACCTGCACGGCGAGGTTCTCGAGTCTCTGGCCCCGGAGGGGACGACCCTCGAGGAAGCGTTTCTGCCGACTCTGAAGAAGCTGCATGAGAAGTTTCCTAAACTGCGTATTGTCGTAAGCGACCCCCACCTCCAAAATTATATAGGTATCGTTTTATGTGGGGGGTAACCATGTACTATGTAATGTAGTTGGAGCACTGCACGACAGCAGCTGCGGTGGAAGCTGTTCGGGCGTGTGGGCCGACTGTTGGAGGTAAGTAAACCCCCCCTTTTTCCCCCCGGAATCCGCCCAAGAAACAATTACACACACCCGAAAGTGTGCGTTGCTGATGTGTCCAGCGACAATTACTGCACACCACCTCTACCTAACCAGCCACGAGGCCTGCTGCGACCCGTTTGCGTTCTGCAAGCCGATCCCCAAGAAGCCTACGGACCGGGACGCGCTGGTGAAGGCGGTGGTTAGCGGGGAGGCCAAGTTTTTCTTGCAAGAGTCCCCCCCCCCCCAACAATTGTGTGTGTGTTCTGTAATTCTAATGAGGGAAGTCGGGTAGTGGAAGCGATAGCGCCCCGCATCCCATCCAGACCAAGACTGAGGTACAACCTGGGGGGAAGGCGCCCGCGGGTGTGTTTACCCAGCCGTACGTCACGCAGCTCGTGTTGCTGGCGCTGGAGGAGGCTGTCGAGCGCGGGGTCATTACAGACGAGGATGTCATGCAGGAAAGGTTGGAGGGGTTCCTCAGCAGGAACGGACGCCGGTTTTATAAGCTGCCGGACGAGACGCAGAAGAAGATTGTGCTGGAACGCAAGGGGGAGACGATCGCACAGAGCGTGAAGTCGGAGGACGGCAAGGTCGAGGTGGGGATTTCCAGGGGCGGGGCGGAGGTGTTTAGTCTCCGGTTTGCCTGATCACACCGTACATACGTACGTAGCGTAGTATTACTAGTAACTATGTGGGTTAGAGATGTATGTAGGTAGCTAGTATGGGCTGTGTGAAAAAGGAGGAGAAATAAAAGTTGGGATTTGAATCCACGGTACATGTAGGAACTGTTGATCCTTTGCCGATGAGAAGATACCTACCAGGTACTTTGTGTGAATGAAGCGCGGAGGCGGTGGGCAGAGATGACTCTTTTTTGGGTGAGAGATCTAACCTGCAGGTAAGTTGAATGGGTATTTTTGCTGCTTTCGCCTTTTGGCATGATTTCTCCAAACGACGGCGTGTGTCCCGTAGCACACGGGGCAAGGGCGCCTTACTTTGTGTATCTGCAGCCTGTAGTTGCCCAAGCACATAGATGTTGTCGTGATCATGATATTCAGGAGTCATATGGTAATAACGCAGCTGCATGCTCACGCGCCGCAGTCATGTGGATCGGATAGCCGCCTGTCTGCCTGCCCGCCTGCCCGTCGGCCTTGCCACCTCATGAGTCGACGACAAACCCAACCGCAACCCTCCCGTGTGATACGTAACACTCGGTTTGGCTGACTTTTCAACGGGGCCGCTCGCGCTATTACGTCGCTTCCTTCCATAAGATATCCTTTGCGGGGCCGTAACTAGGGAAAACAGTAGGATGCCTACATGCTTAGATGCTTTTAGGTACCTTGGGTAGTACGTAAAGAAAAGGGGGGTGGCGGTGTTTGCAGTGTACAATGTGCGGGTAGTATGTATGCATCAACACGAGACACGTGCACCGCATGTCTCATACGTGTTGATACTTGTGTTTGCTTTTTCGCTGGTTCGCTGTAGTTCAATGGATTGATTGCCTTGCGCGAGAACTGAACTACCATTACACAGCGCCCTGCTCAAGGAAGGCATGATCCAACGGCTGCGCCAACTCCTGAGTTACATGATAATTGGAAGGGCCACCATGTACTACTACAATTTTCTATGGCCTGCGGCAGTTTGTATGTATGCGGTGCTCCCCCCGAGGCGGACAGATCACGGACAGGAATAATGCAGTGGTTCTGTAACACGGGCTGTATGCAAGTCGCCTTTTTTTGCTTTTTCCTCCCAGCTGGTGTAATGGCAAAGCGGATGTGCTGCAAGGGTGAAACGTAGCTGTTGGACACATACACCGTTAGAATTGACCGGTGGTGCTTTGATTGATATGCAGTGTATATATATATATATACCTGTATATATCGTCCCCGTGGATGATGATTGTTCAGCATAGTCTCTCTTGTCTATCTCTGCTCTGCTCTGCTCTGCTCATAGAAAGACTTATTTCACCTACGTATGTACCCAGTGTATGTACTTGGTAATCTCTTTTGACAGACCCCCCCTTTTCCCCCTAACTGTACCTCTGTACTTCACACAATGGCCCCCCAGAAGTTCGAGATCGTCCTCAACGATGTCAACTCCGAAGACGCCCAGTTCCGGCTCAACAACGAGCGCGATGAAAACAACCAACCCGTCCCGAACCGCCGTTTGGTGACCGGCTACGACGACCACAGGTCGAAGATGAGGCTCCTAGGGGAGATGCCGATCGTCGTGCACTCGACCCCGCGGAGCACCAAACCCGGTTACACCCTGATCGTGTTCGAATGGAACACCCAGCGCCTCACTCTGGACGCGCGCTTCCGCCACGTGGTTATCACGGTGTGCTTCACAGCCAAAGACCCCGGAAGGGCCAACCCGGAGGTCATAAAGATAGCGCCGTCGGGTGAGTCCCGGTACAACCTGACCAGGCACAGGGTCAGCGAGACGAGCAAGCGGGTGGTCGGCGGGCCCGTCTCCGTCGGCGCCCCGGGCGTTTCCGTCTCCGTCGGGGGCGTCCAGTACCAGTGGGAGCGCTCCGACGTCGCGGACGTCACGGACTCCATTACTATCAACGGTCACCTGTCTACAGGCGGGAAAAGCGAGCCCCGCTGCCACACGGTGGAATGGAGCATGGAGGAGAACACCTCGCAGCGCAGCGGCGTGCCGGCCATGCTGCGGACCGCGGTCCTGCTGCGGAGGAAGGCCTGCGACGACGGTCACTTCCAGGCGACGGTCAAGGCAGAATGCACGACCTCGCCTGCGCAGGACTTCGTACGCAAGCTGCGCGATTTGGCGGGCATGCTGCCGAGGGACGAACCCCTCCACTTCGATCCCACCGTCAACGAGCCGGCGGAGCCGGCCTTCCCCCAAGATCAGTTAACGAAGGTCGACCTTGCCGGCGAGTTTCGCTTCAATGCCATGACGCCGCTGCCTGCCGCTGCCGCAGGCACCGGTTCGGGAGGGGCGGCGTGAAGGGGCGCGCGGAGGGAAGGGTGCAGCTGGACATTTGGAGGAGGAGGAGGAAGCTAGGTACATGTAGGCAGTTGTTAGTGTCGTGACGTGTCACGTGGCTAAAGTGGAGTAACTTGTCGTAAGTGTGACGGGTCGTGTTGCGGTGTGTGTGTCTGCTAGATTCAAGTTGCCATGCAGGAGGAAAAATGTAGTGACCGGGCTCAAGGTGCTGAAACTAAGGGGCGAGCTGAGATTCTTACCGACGTTCAACAGATAATGCATTAGGTACTACGCTGTCTGGTTAATGGGAGTGTCTTTTGAAATTCTGGTCTTGAGCAACCCTGTGCAGCTGTGCTATGAGTTGGTATTTTGTTCCTCCCACCCCCCCATTCTATGTAATCTACAGGTACATGCCTCCTACAGATCAGGTATGTGTGTATTGAAGCCTCCGACCATTATTCCCGATCCATATGCATAGTGTCCAACAAGGACTTGCACAAAGAGACGACACCGTTAATGCTTTGGCCAAGACTGAAAAACTTGGTGACGTCGACAAAATCGCTGTTGTTCGCTTTAGCCTTTGTAAAGAGATGATGCATCTTTCTTGGACGGTCCTCTCGGAGCGAGGCATGCCCCTTCTCTTGCTCCTCGAAGCACCACAAGATTAGCGCCGCGAGGCCGGATGCAATGGCAGTGGCGGCAGAGCTCCCCTTCCGTTCGGACAGTTCCTAGATGTCCTCACCTGGGAAGAGGTAGTCCACTTGGGCAGGATCGACAAAGTCGGACGGGTGGCCAGTTTCGGTTGCCGACCCGACGGCCCTGATGTGCACCGTGTCTGCCCTCTTGGGATACACCTCGGTATGGCTGCCGTACAAGCCCCCGTCGGCCGCCGAGCAATACATGATGATGCCTTTCTGCGCCGCTTTCTGGATTGCCGCGTCGAGACTACGGATCGCCTCCACGTTGGACACTGAGCCGTCGCTCCCGTCTTTCCGTTGGACAGACCAGCTCATGGAGATGACATGGACGTCCTGTTCGATAGCCCATTGAATAGCCTAATACCGAGGCAGATCGCCAAACTTTGTTAGCATTTGATCGAGTCGTCCGCCTCCTCGGCCCCCTCCGTCTGGGGGAAAAACAAGTACGCAAGGGGATAAAAGAAAAAAGAATGGCCATACCTCTGCAGCAGTCTCTGCCTTAGCCTCACGCGTCCCGCCCCCAGTCTGACTTGTCCAGTTTCGCATCTTGGCCACGTACAGTTGGACGTATGGACAGACTGATCGGATAAGGTGTGCCATCTCAGTGCCGTGGCCAGTGTCCGAAATATAAAAGGGCTTCTCTTCGCTGGCGGGCTCCGTCGGCGGCCAGCCCTTGGGGCAGATGACACCCTTGAACTCTTGATTGGCATCTATACCATCATCAATCAGAGCGACCTTGACTCGAGAATCCGGGTTGCGACGTCTGAAGTTCGAACGCTCCACCTTCTGCAGAAACTTTTGTACACTTTTGGACCATGGATGCCTTTCCTCTTTCCCACTTGTACGATTGATGCCTTCGCCATCACTCTTTCTTGGCTTCTCTCCGATTACGAGCTTGTCGTCAACTTTAAAGTCCCACGCTGCATATCCGTCGGAAGTGTTGAAAAGTGGAGGGATCTGTTGCTCAGGTTCCTCAGCCTCGGCCCCGAGCTTTTGGATCTGTTGCTCAGATTGCTCAGCCTCTCCCCCGAGCTTTTGGGTCTGTTGCTCAGATTGCTCAGCCTCTTCCCCGAGCTTTTGGATCTGTTGCGATTCCTCAGCCTCTTCCCCGAGCTTTTGGATCTGTTGCTCAGCCTCTTCCCCGAGCTTTTGGATCTGTTGCTCAGCCTCTTCCCCGAGCTTTTGGATCTGTTGCTCAGATTCCTCAGCCTCCTTTGTGAAGGTCTCTATCCAGGATTCCCAAAATTTGATATCCTCGCCCCAGTTCTCCAATTCTTCATCCACCTCATCCTCTTCGCCCTCCGAGCTTGGTATCGGTGCGTTGCAGGGGTCTGTCTGCGTCGCATGCTTGGCGCTGTCGCGTTCTGCCGTCTCAAGATACTGTCTGGCGCGCTCTAGGTTCCTCTTGATCTGCTGCCACTTCTGGGTTTCCTGCTCGAGCTGTTTGTTGATCGTTTGGAGAAAGAGCTCCCTACGCGAATGGATAACTTTCCGTCGCAGCACCTGCTGACAATACACATTGACCGTCTTGGAATGGTGGTCATAGGATTCGGAGTTCTGGGAAACAAAGTCAATGATATATCACTCGGGAGCATCCACCCCTGGGATAGAGGACTGGCATGTTTCATACCTCCTGTCGAGCTTGAAATTCCAGATGGAGAATTGTCATCTGTTCGTGTTTTCTGCAGTTAGAACGAGTGCTGGTCCTGAGAAAAAAAAAGGGGGGGGCTGAGAGAACTGAGAAAGACCTCCTGGGACGCACCTCTTTCAGGCCGCAAAGACCGTGAACGTTGCTTGCTGCCCAGCTCCCGAGCAGGGATTCAAGTTCGTCGCCAGCGGGGTAAAGCCACAGCTCAGCAAGCCTGGGGGCGGCTTCGAGCACCACATCAACAGATAGGTCGTCTTTTTTCCAGTCAAGGTATCTAACATCAAAGCCGGTCAAGCAGGCTTTGATCACCTCGTCGCTGCAAGGTCGTGCTGGGTTATCATGAACGGTCAGCTTCAGGATCCGTTGCACATTTTTGCGTCTAAGAAGATCGAAGACGTCCTTGAGATCCCCCATGTTGTTTTGCCACATCTCGTTCCGTTTTTCTTGAAGCTTATCAATCTGTAGAGTCCTTTCCCACTCTGGCGGTGTAGTAGCGCGCGGTACGGTCAGTTCCACCTGCGACATGACCGAAGGAGGGTCTAAAATGTCCTCATAGCAAGAGTAGAAACCACCTGAATCTTGTTCGAGCGCACCGCTTGGTCTGAAGGTAGGATCCTTCCAGTCTTTCGAGTCTACACAGGCCGCCGCGGCTGTTAGCATCGAGATGGAGGGCACCCAAGGCCGAGGTCGTCGCGGAGGTGCTTACCAATCTTGGCTCCAAAGAGACACTGACAAGCGCTCCTAAAGCCTCCTAGGACAAACGAGTACTCCAAGAGGTAGTCCTTCACATCATCTGCCGCGCTTTCCAGGTTTGATTTCTCCGTCGGGGATAGGTGATGCATCTCTGTTGTGGATAGGTGATGCAGGTAGGGAGTCTCGTCCACGGAGTTCTTGAGTGCCAATGCTTTGGGATTCTTGAAGATCAGTGCCTTCACCAGGTCGAGCACCTTTCCACATCTTTTGCGAGCCGAGGTTCGGTCGAGCTGGCAATAGAAGCATTCGGCGTCCTTTTCGTCCTCCTCGCCCTTTTCGACTTCAGGGCCCTCTTTGCCCTTTTCGTCTTCAGGGCCCTCTTCACATTCGCGATCCTCTTCGCCCGTTTCGTCTTTAGGATCCTTCTCGTCCTCCTTGCCTCTAGGGTCCTCTTTGCATCTGGGCAACTTGACAACGCACCGATCATACGCCACTGCGTCATGTAGGGGCGTGTTCCCGACGACCCGGCCCCGGCGGTCGGTATGCAGCCGCTGCTGGAGTAATGTCTGCGGGTCTGCCAGGGACACTAACCTGAGCCCGATTTCAACGTCGTGAGTTCCAGTCACGGCAAGATGCAGGCAGGTCTCGCCGTTGGAGTTTTTGGCGGCGAGCGCTGCCTTTAGAGCTTCGTCTGGTGCGTTGTCGCAAATACAAAGCACAAGGGGCCCCGACGCTGAAGAGTCAAGGGCCACATGCAGCGCCGTGTCGCCCTTGTAGTTCAGCTCGACCAGCAGGTTCGGATCGATGCCGAGGGCTATCTTGATTAGTTCCTGCAGTGCGCCGAACCTCTTCTCGTGATGCTCGCCCTGCGCGGCGCCGGCCCTCGACACGATCCAGTGTAGGATAGTGTAGTCGAGACTGGTGTTCTGCTCGTCGCGCAGGCACTCCTTCACAAATCTTTCGTATTTTTTCTTGAGCGATTTGCTGTCGTGGCCCTGCAGCAGGTCCGAAACCATCTTCTCATACAGGCGTGAGCGACGATCGCTCACGGCCACTCGAGTGCTAAGCCCCTGAGAGCCATGATGGTGCCTGCTTTGCTGCATCTTGGGCGGGTTCACGCTCGATCTCGCCTCGTCGGGATTGGGGCTTCTCTCGCTCTCGATGGCGGTCTTGAACATCCCTTGCCGCTAGATTTCGATTCGACTAAAAATCCCACGCTAGGGTCTGAGGCGCACTTGAGCTGGGCCGTGCTGGCCAGGGTGGTTCGTGGGATGGCCTGGTGGGGCGGGAAACGGCTTGCTTTGTCGGCTTCCTAGAGGAGGAAAGGCTGACTGCGCAGTTAGCTGGCTATAATAGCTTGGTTGTAACCGGCACAGGCCAAAGTATGGGGGATCCCCCGTAACACTGAGTCACTGACTCCTCACCACAGAGGAGATATCTGAGGGATGCCACGGTAGGAGTTGGCGCAGGCTGCAGTGGTCCCCCAACTTGCCAAGGGTAGCACTTACCAGTCAAGTCGTACGCGTCAACGCGTTTGGAAAACGTCGGGGCCGAGACTAGGTCGTTGCTGATGAGGGGGTCAGGGTCAGTATGAGTGGCGCCGGCGATACTGTCGGCGGTCGGGAAAGATGGCTCTACAGAGTAAAGAATTTAGAAAGAAGGAAGGAAGGAAGCCAAGCTTAGAACAGCTGTGACTTTATATCAAATTTTCACCATGTTTGCAAAGTACCTTACCTATGGAGGGGCAGAAACAAGCGTCTGGAGAAGCCGATGCTGATTGCTGGGAGATGCAGTCTCGGGGGGTCTGTTTGTTGTTGCTCATTGCCTGTGGATTGCGTGCTTAATACTCCACAAACGGGACATGGCCGAGCAACTGGCCTCTTCCGCTCTCTGATCAATCCTGGAGCGGAGACAAGATCTCTGTGCCCCAAGACGCTGCAGTTTGCCTCAGCTTGGTAGAATTATTCACGACACTCCAAACCTTCCAGACGCTGCAGTTTGCCTCAGCTTGATAGAGTTATTCACGACACTCCACACCTTCCAAGCTCTATCGAGTGACTCGTCGCTCCCACTCACCACCACCCGCAACCACCCCCCCTGGCCAAAGCGCAGCCCATGGATACTGCTCAAGATCGCTTCAGAAAACCGCTCGCATATCCTTCACGTCAGTACATGTCGTCGCGCTGCCTACTACCTCAGGTAGGTATCCTTGGCGGTCCCACTCCACACTCAAACTCGCTGTCGTTGGCAATCATCTTTCCCTTTGTACCGCGCAGTAAGTGCAGGTAACGCTTGATTGCTACCTAGGAAATTTGCCCTTGATTTTGCTCTCTTTGTAAAAGAGCTGGGGGAGATGAGTGCGAGTGCCAAACAGGCTGCAAAACTCAAACGGATCCACCTTCGGGTGTGTAATACCTAACGCGTTATACATGGGCAAAGCTTTCAGATGCGATCTCAACCTCCCCCCCCCCAAACTCCCGGGGTCACCGGTGGGCAATTGTGTGTCCTTGGAGCAAATAACAAAATGAGAGAGCACCTACATGTAGTTTTCGACACTACTCCGCCCCCCCGCCCCCCAGTAGAGTCTCAGTTGTAGGGGGGCTGGGCAAAATCACGCATTGTTTTGAGTTTGACTCTGACGCTCTGGCGATGCAATGTAATGCTGTGGCTACATACATGCATGCATGCATTACGAGGCGAAGTAAAAAAAAAAATGAGCTCTTCATAATGGACTTAATCAGGCAGCACCACAGTACCTACGTACCTGTATGTGAGCAGCAACTTGCAGTGGGGTCAGAGAATTGGGATCCGGGGGGTTTGTTCTGCATGTGAAGACGGAGGAGGGCTCGTTGTCTAATATTAAGGCAAACATCTCTCTGCAAGCGCGGCCCCCCCTTCCCCCCACAACTCTCGCCACCTTCCGTTTGCTACCACTGCTTTGCTTTGTACTTACAACACCCGACATGACATGACCGCCCCAGATGGAAAACCAAACTAAAGTATCGTATGGTTTGCTGGGACGTCACTCCCTTAACCGCCGCACAATCTTATCACATACAAAAAGAAAAAGATTGTCACTTGGACCCCAAACAAAAAAAAACGAGTCATGCAAGGGATGGGATGAAAAACACTATAGGAATCATCATAACATTAAAACCATACATGACTAACGTATGTGTACCCTTGGGTCAGTTATCACTGCTCCCAAACAAACAGACAAACAAACAAACAAACAAAACTCCAAACTCCAAACATCCCGGCCTGCCAATGCTTGTCCCGTATGCAAGAAGAATTACCACCGTACATAGGTATATATACAATGCACGTCAAACATCAAACATCAAACGCCCCCCCACCCAAACCCAAACCCAAACCCAAACCGCCCAGACAATCACAAAACACGTAACAAAAAGCAGCAGTGTGATTAAAGGTGTTGTTAAATGCTAAGAAAATCCAACTCAAAATTCCTAGTAGTGCTTCTTCCATTTGAGGTGCTCGTCTCCTTGACAACACTCTGCACGAGCTCATTCAGACTGAGCGGTGGACTCGGCGGTGCCGGTGTCGTATCCACTGCTGGTAGACCGACTTCGTTGGCCATCCAGTCCATCATGGCCGTCAGGCCGCCCGTGATGCACGTCTTGTTTCCCTCGCCGTCGTTGAACTTGCCGTCGTTGAAGGATACACGTTTCTGTCGCTTCGCGCTGCCACCTGGACTCATGGACATGGTCTTGTCAGGGGTGAAGCGACTACCGCTGTAAATTGATGGTGGTGATCCTGATCCTGATCCTGCTCCTGCTCCTGAACCTGAACCTGAACCTGAACCCGAGATTGAGATTGGTGCTGAGAAAGAAGGGGCTGGCGAGCCCGCTATAGGGGAGGGGGATTGCACCGTCACTGAAGGAACCGACCCCGGATCTGGTGTAGCAACGGTAATAGCAGTGGTAGAAGTAGTAGTGGTGGTGGTGGTGGTGGTACTCTTCGGAGGTAGACATGTAGACGGACTGGCGAGCCACTCTGCTATCGTCATGTCGACGTCCTCTTCTTGATCGGCACCACCTTCATTAGCTGGCTGTTGTTGTGGTGCTGGTGAATGACCATCACTCTTGTTGGTAGGAGGATCAAGAATGCTCAGATCGAGATCTTCTTCCGACGACGGCGGCGTGGCGATCGGCAGCGGCCCGGGTACTGACATGACCGCCTCGTCACAAGAGTTCTTCTCCGCAGTCTCAAAGTCCAGGTCGATGATGGCTGACCCAGCTAATAAATCCAGGAAAGGGGAGCATGGATGGGTGGTTCTGCTGGTGATGCCGCCAAACATCTTTTCCCCGTGGGATGATCGCGGAGGTGTCAGATATGAAGGCTGGTGCTGTGAGCCCACGCTGCTGCTGCAGACTGACAAGGGCGGCGACGGGGTAAACATCGAGGCTCGTCGGCTAGCAAGTGACGGCGACACCCGGCGTCTCTTCCTGGCGCTCTGCATCTCGTCGACAATGTCGGCATCAGATTGGCGTCGGGAGGGAGGAAGTGTCGAGGAGCCTGCCCTGTCAGGGAAGTTGAGGGCGGCACCGACACTCCATTGGGGATCGTTGCCAAAGAGCACACTACAACTATTGAGCATCGCACCCGTTGGGGCAAAGGCCTTGCTCAGATCGACGATACCAAAAGCAGAGTTGGCATTGCCCGATACCACTGTTACTAACATGGTCCTAAGCAGACCATGCATTCTCAGTGCAGGCTGGTATGCCACGCTCATGTCGGAGATGGCAGCCAGCAGAAGCTCCAAGAACTTGTGGAGGTTCTGGCGATCAGTCCCAGTGCCGCTGGGATGCGCCAGAGCTGCAATCAAGGCAACGGCTGCGGTTCCCGCGTGATGGTATGCTGTAAAGGAAATCTTTCTTCCGTCAAAGCGCTGTCGATGTTGCCAGAAGATCTGCGAGATGCGAATCGCATGTTGGGTGCAGATCTTGCGGGCTAGCAATGCCCGCTGGTCACTTACGATGGACTGCTGCTGGCCGTCGATGTTGAAGTCCGACAATGTGGTGTCGGATTTCGCCCAAGGTCTGTGGAGCAGTATCATGCAAGTGTGGTATTGTTGGTGCAACAGGAAAAAGCTGAAAGGCGCAGTCTTGATGTTGGCAGGCTTCCAGGTCAGATGCTCTGGCAAGGCATGATACCATTTCTGCAGCTGACCATCCAGGGCGAGCAGACGCAAGTAGGCCTTGTCCTCGGCGTCTCCTGCTGGGCTATTGTTTGGGCTGACAGCGGCAATGTTGTCCGTAATCCTACCGGCGAGCTCCATAAGGTCAACCAGCTGCCCATGGACCTGATCGTCGGTTGCCTTGGAGGTGGTCGTGCCAAGTCCCGTTAAGTCGACCGGGGATAGCAGTGACGAGCCCTTGGCCATCTTAATGCCAACATCTCGCATCTTGATGTTGGTAGGACGGCTCAGGAGAAGGGCCCAGCAACGGTCAAAGAGAAGGCAGGCCGTCATCAGCTGGCGTCTGACCTGCACCTCGGCTTCTGGAATGCTGTCACTGCTGCATTCGACATGCAACCCGATGTCAAAGGCAAGCCGGTTTGCCATGCCTGCCCATCGGGGGGTACTGTTAGCCACACCGTGACCGCAATTGAGCATGGGACACGACGGTCGCTTACCTGAGTACATCCATCCGGTGCTGTCCCTCCCAACGCCGAACTCGAGGTCCGCCAGGATGAGGAATGCTTGGACGCTTGGGATTCCGCCGGGTCGCTCCACCTCAATATCCAACATGAACTTGGCCTCTCGCTGGAGCGCGCTTTCCCAATTGCCGACCGCAATCTTGCCAACGTCTTCCCGATCCCGGTCGGCAAAGCGGTAGCCAGCGGCGAGCACGGTGATGTGCAGAAGGGAGGAATACATGGACGGATCATCTACGTCACGTCCGGCTTCAAAAGCCGCGCGGTCGACGACTCGGAATATCGTATTGTAGTGGTCCCAGAAACAATCCATCAGGTAGTCGTGGGTCGAGTTGGTGAAGGAGCGGATAACCCTTTCGGCGCGGCGGACTTGCTCGGGGGGTTCCCGGACTTGGGCGCATGGTAAGGAGTCAGCTTGCAGGTGGTAGTTCGCTGTTGGGCCGAAGAAGCGCAAAATGCCCGAATATTGGTCACGTGTGAGACCAGCCTTGGTCGACAGGAGCCGAGCAAAAACGTCTTCCTTCTTGTCCTCCATATCTCGCCATTGGGAAACCTCTTCTTCGAGCGGCTGGTAAACGAGACTGTCGGCAAAAAAGCTCTCGAACTGCTCGAACCCGGGGGGTTCGTTGTGGAGTTCGGGCGTGGCCAATGCTTCCATCTTGAGAGTGGGGGAATGATATTCGGTAGACGACGCCGTCTCCTTTTCTGGCTTGGGCGTGGCCACGGTGATCGACGACTCGGTTATGTGGTGCTCGTCTTCAGACTGGCCCTGTTCAGACTGGCCCTGTTCAGATTGGCCTTGTTCAGACTGGCTCTGCTGCCGTGCTGCCTCTTCCTGTTGTCTTGCTTGAGCCTCATGCCGCGTCCTGGGTGGATGCACGGCTGGCGGCGGCTCGACGCCCTTTTCCTTGAGCATACCCTCCAGCATAGATATTCTGCTGGCCAAGGAAGTCATGTATGCTTTTGAGATGGGGCTTTGCAGCGTTGCAGCGTTAGAGGAAAAGTCTTCGTGTTTTTAGGGCCACGGATTTGCCACGTACCGTCTCCGCTCATCGTCGTTCTTAATTATACACTCGGTCCCCGCTCGCTTGCATTGCGTGCACTCGGCAGCTCCCTCGGGTACAACGCATCGAATTCTCCTTTCGCGACACGATGCACAAGCAACTGAGGCACGGTGCCGTATTTGCGCTTTGCTCGATTGTCTAGAAGTTTGAGACGCGGCGGTATGGTCCTCTGTGCCGGTGAGATCAATTGCGACTGCGCTTTTAGACGAGGACTTGCCGTCCACATGCGAGCTCGTCTTGCTGGTCGTCATTGTTGAGATTCCCGTCTCGCCGAGTCTTGCCGCTGAGCATGCTTGGGTGTGACAGCAACAGCTTGCAGCACTTTGCACTTTGCACTTCTTCAACGCACTGATAAGGTCTCAATAATGTCACAGGGACGGCAATGAGTTTGTCACAGAAGAAGGATGTGGAGCACGGCGAGACTGAGTTGGTCCGTCCAACGCGTGAAGCGTTGCGGAAGTTGCGGACCATCTTGACAATAAATCAGTCCGTCTTCTTCGGTGCCATGAACAACAGCCGTGGACAGGGGATGATGGGACAACCTAGCTCCGCAGAGTCGCTAATAACCCCGGCCTAGCCCACATGGTCGGTACGGTATGTGGGTATCCACTGGCCATCGAGACGTGCAAGCCATGGAGAATTTCGGGCCCGCTCGGCCCAGTCTGGACCAGACACAGACAGGACGAACATGCCTTTGGGCGTGAACAAGTGCACTTGGCAGCAGGGTTTTGGAACTGAAGCGATTGGGTGCCACCAAAAACACGGGTTTTCGGTAAGTTACATGCCTCAAGCACCATGAATCTCATCAGCCAAAAATTGGTCCAACTAATCGTGCCAAGAGAGCGCACTTGTTCACGCCCAAAGGGATGCTATGCTTGGCCAAGACTAGAGTAAAGCGTAGAAATCCGGGGAATTTCTGGGGAATCACTGGGGAAGTCATGGGGGGCGGGCTTAAGAAACCACCATTGCCTCTCAAGCGCTTCTCCAGCCTCTGACTGCTGACCGGGACGTCCTATTCTGGCGGCCCCGCCTCGCATTGCTAGGGTCGGGGGTTCGGTGTTGGCTGTCTGCAACGGCATTTCGAGATGACTGCTGGCGAAACGCGATTTCTGTGTGCCAGCCTCCAACGCTCGACCAAACAGATCCACCTCTCATATGATGGAGCCGAATTGGAGGGCCTGAGTAATTGCTTGCCAATGGGAGCGGGTGGGTCCGTCCCACACCCCGCACCACGAGACAGTCAAGACGAAAAACTGTCAAGACTGATTCAGCAACGGCATTTCTCCTAGCCTCCATTGACTCGTGGAAATCCCAGAATCTGGGGTGGTGGAGTTGAGGTGTTAGTTGACAGCCTAAAAATAATCGTTGAAACGTTGGAAGCGTGCTTTTTTCGAACCAACACACATCACTTTTGTTAGTGATGTGCACTTCGAGCCGAGTCCCGTGTGATGGAGAGACGCTCGGCTCAGAGCCGATGGAAGAGTGTCGATCACGTCGCACTGCGTTCGACTTAGGCTAACCTGCCGCCCCATGGTGATGCTACTCACCCAAGTCACTGTTCCCAGGCTCACGGAACCGAAGAGCCTCGTGTGCCGTGGGTGTGTGCGGCGCTCCTCCGCAGTGTCCGGACGAGATGGCGTCCCATTTCGGTATCAATCCGCTAAAACGTTTTAGCGATCCCCAGTCTGGCAGTCTAGCAGCTTGTAGACGCGTGTGCTCGCCACGTGCCGTGCCTACTAGTGTCTCCCGCTATTGTATCGTCGGGTCTGTCAGTCGAACGATCCAAAGGTGAACAATGCGTACATAATCATAGCGACATCCTCCACGAAGGGACAAGTGCGGAATAGCTGGATACTAGGCGGGACCCCTGAGGCGTCACAAGGACCTTTTGACCTCGCTTCATCTCCACACGGTCATTGTTCAACTTTGGTAGTTGTTGCGGGGGAGGAGGTGCAACCACCACGACAGAAGTTCTTCCACCCCGCATACGTAGTTGACTTTCAGGGCGCAGGAGGCGTTGCACGCCACCTCTTTCTGGCAAACTGCCGAGTCCGAAGTTCAAGCGGAATCCCATCATCTGCTTTATTCTTGACTCGGCGCCCAAATTTGTCTCCGTTGCCTGCCGCCCTGTAAGTTTGGGGCAACATTTGGCTTGTGATGTTACCCCTGGCTCGTTCAATCTCGTACAGATCTGAGGCTGTAGGTGATGTGACAGCAAACAGAGTTGCAAAGATGTTCGCACCAAGTCGTGTAGTGTACGGTCAGCATATCGTTCAACGTATACATACAATACCATAATGGCAAAGAATCGAGCTAGTAAGCTTCATCGTCAAATGCTTACCGAAATATGCCCGACTCGACCTGGTAGCGTTGTGATGTTTTCAACTAACTGACCTTCCCTCGCGGCGCCTATTTTTATGTCACGCGCCTGAGAGAACGTAATGACACTGACCAACAGAGTACCACCGCAGCAAGGCACTCCAGTCGGCTGCCGGACCGAACAGGTCAAGGACGGATCCATGGCATTGTGGAGGTGCTCGCTAGTGTACCTGAGACTCGGGTGCCAGCGGCGTTATGCAACTGCTTTGACCTCTTGTCGTGGACCCTTTGTCGGAGTTAAGCCATTCAGTTCTCTCCCCAGTCGTTTCTTCTCCATCCGATTGTGTGATCGTAATCGAGGAGGAACACGAGACGGCCGGAAGGGTGTCAGCCGTTCATGTCCGTACTCATGGTCACGTGGATAGGGACGCGAGGCAGAGCCCATAATATCAGTAGTGAAGCAGTCTTGCTGAACTCAAAATCACGGTGCAGGATCGAAGCAGGGAACCGAAGAACGGGATCTGAGCTGGGAGTTTGACTTGGATTGCATCTATCTGTGCACCTCATGTCTCCGATGTCTTGGCCTCAGGATCGGGGTTCTTTCGGAATGCATCCAGTTCTTTAGGAGCATGGCCAAGTGCCACTGTTTAACCTTATGCGTTAGCTAACGGTGTGGAGCACAAGGGAGCGTAGACTACTCACGTCTGTCAAATAAATAGTATGATGTGACGAGCAGAATAGGCAAAGCCACCATCAGAGACGTATACTTCCTCTCTGCCTTTTTGTACTCGGGACTCGACGGGTCCGTTATTTTCGGTGTCTCGGCGTGTGGCGCCTCGGGCAGTACTGTGGGCCTCACAGGCGTAGCCGATCGCACGGTTGCTGGTGCCGATGCCGGTGCCGGTGCCGGTGTTGAAACAGACGGTGGCGCTGCGAATCTTGCTCCCGATTCCGTCGCCGGAGTCGAAGGTTGTGCTTTCGCCGTGCTTGTCGAAGCGGTACTCTTCTTTACCCGCGTTGTAGTAGATGCCTTGGCTGATGATGCCGCCGTTTTTGCAGCTGTCGCAGTACTCTTTGTCGATGCAGCTCGCGTAGTTTTCTTTGCCACCGGAGCCTCGGTTGCTATGACTTCGGCCGCCGATGCATCGCCCGTCTTTTTTCTGGGCGATTTGGCAGCTGTTGTCGACACGGAGCTCCTCGTGCTGAGGCTCTTCTTCGGCACGCTCGCCGGGTCATCGCTGGGCAGGTTTGTCTTCTTCGCTCGGGGCTTCGCTGCCGTTGTGGCATGCCGAAGTGGTTGTCGCATCAGTCTCACAGCCGGCAAGCCAAGACTGCTGCGCAGGAGACAATTGCTACATCTGCCCAGCAGGCTCGCGTTTGTACCAACCCAAGACATATTGTTGCCCAACCAGATTCTGTGAGGTATCGGGTAGCTCAATTGGAAAATATCGGTTTGTCCAGTAGGAGGACAAAGATCGCAAGCTCGCTTCGACAGTTCAGGTAACGGACGTTTGCGCTTCGGAAGGGGGAAGTCGCGGTTGCAACACAGACACCCTGGAAATCGCGACTTCAGTAAACATGATCAAAATCTTCAATTGCATACCCAGCTACAGTAGGGAGCAATACCTGCGTCGAATGAGATCGCTTGTGTGAGAGCGTGGTGCCAACCTAGGTTACGTCAGGCACTGGGGAGTCAGCGTGAACCGCGTTCGCGTCGTGCTGGAGGAAATTAACATTCATGCACTAAACCTGGTCCCACTGCGCCGTTCCTTAACGGCGCGGGGTCACGTTGGGCCCACCACCGAACTGTGTTCTCACTACGTACCTAACGTCGGCTTGCTCCTCGGACGCTTTTCATCTGAGCAGAGATCCGCGAATCAGTCATCTGGAAATCGCCTGGAATTAAGTCGCCCTTCTGAGGAAGCCAGTGTCTAGCGTTTCGTCCTCTTCCTGCATTCGAACTACCTATGCTGAACAGCGCATCCCGATGCACCTCGGCAACTGCCCTCTGCAAGCTCGCATCCTCGAGATTTGCTTTGCATGCCTAACTGCAGCTGAAACTAGGTATCCTAAGACTTGCAAGAATTTGACAACTAAACACTGTGGATTCATCGATGAAGGCATCCATTCACGGCAAAGTTCTTTGCTGGAGCAGACACGGAGCCGAATCTCTCTACCGGAGTGGGTCAGAGATCTACATATCGGCTCCGCACCACCAAGTCCAAGCCGTCGCCACACATATTCCGACCATGCATGTTTTAAGCTTGCTGGCTTCGATCTACATATGCAGTGAGATTTAGCAGCTGCGCAGGCGTCTTTCGGTCTCAAAAGTCGGCTTCTTCCCAGGAAGCTGGATTTCGATCGAGGTTAAGCTCAGTGATCACGGCGTGCGTTATTAGCCTGTAGCCGTGATATGCCGAATCTGTCAACCGACGAGTCAATGTAGGACCTTCTTGTACTTCAAGTTGTTGATAAAAATCCTGATGACGTGCATACGCTACCCAGCCTGACAACCCGGGAGAACAGCTCGATGTCGTATTCACAGGGCTGGCAGGATAACAAAAATAGTTCTTCGTCAAGATGCGCACCTGTCAGCGTAGAGCCCGAGATTCTGTCACTGCAGGTGTCAGATGCAGCCGCGATATTGACATGTGTGTAACGAAGCCGGATAAATTACCTGCTCAGTTCTTCAGCTACCGTGGAAGTGGAAGGACGCGTAGGCTGCATACATGCATACACACGGAAGCCTCTACAAATAGTCACCATCAGCTCGCGTTTATTTGTAGTAGAGAGCCTCCCTCGTGCCCCAGAGCCGTTCCAACTGTACCTTGCGTTGCTATATTGTCCTTCCCATCGTACTCGACCAACACACCACACCAAGAGAAGATGCGTTCGTTCACCGTGATCATCGGTCTCCTGACTTTCCGCGCTGGCGGAGCGTTCGCCGCATCAGGAGCAACAGGATGCGGATGGACTCTGGACACCAACGACTGTATATGCATGAACAGCGTTGACGGCAGTCTCATGAAGGTCGAGACATCGGCTTGCTGCAAGTCCATGGGGTATAAGACTGCAAACAGCGTACGTCACACCGCTGCGTAATAATCTTACCCGGACTACTAACATTAAGGGATGACGGCAGATCTGCGGAGTTGACAAGGACAACCGTCAAAACTTCAAAGACTGCTGCAAGGATCTGGAAGAGGAGAGCGTCATTGGGCATTGTCGTTGAGAACACAGGGGGCGGGGCTCTGAATAGGCGTATGGCTAATGGCTTACGAGAGGCCAGCTTTGACTGAGAGTGTACATTGGGTTTCTGACAGCACCCCGTAATCTGTTTATGTCCCTCCTGAATTCTTACTACTGGCAAACGTTAACAAAGAGCACATGTGTAGAGACTCAACAAAATCTAAAAGGATTTTACAAGTTCAAGAGCAAAGCATCGGGGTACTGTGTGAAAATAGTATGTACCTGCTCGAGATTAGTGTGAATGAGAGTTACAAGCAGCCATGTGTCTGCTTGTATGTACATTAGTTCAAAGCAACACACTCTTTCCCGGACAGATAACAAGTGCCTTCCAAACCGTCTACATTGTACACGCTAAACCATAGACATACTAGTGTATCACGATTCGAGTTGGCAAGGAAAAGTTACAGGTAGTCAGTTTAGTTGATCCTCCGTCTCATTGTACTGCCATGCCAGCAACTTGAATTGACACTCAAGATAATAAGCCAGTATATCCGCCTCCATACACCTCCCCGCCAAGACCGTCTAGCACGTCTCAGCAGCCGGCCCGGGCGGCGTATAGCTCGTGGGAACGGGATAGTAGATATTAATCATGATCCCCGGGTCCGTCGCCTTGTATGCCCCCGGAAAGCTGACCTGATTCTTAGGTTTGTACGTGCCCGTACCCCCGTTGACCGACAGCTGGGCGCACGAGAGATAGAACTGCGCGCCCCCCGCGGAGCCGGCGCTGTGCAAGCCGATGTGCTCTGCCCGTAACAAGTACTCTCCATTTTGCAAACACTTGGGGATTTGCACCGACACTGACTTTGCACCTACAACACAAACATTAACATCCCCCCCCAAAAGAGTCATTAGTACGAGGTAGGGGGCTTACCTTGAGTAGGCCACTTCAACCCCCCAGCAAAGGACGGCATGTCCTGGTAGATCTTTGACCAGACCGCGCCCTTGCCGTCGAACGTCGCGGCCGTTTGCCCGACCGGGACCTTTGCTATATAAAAGCTCATCGGTCCGGGGTGTGAGATGGACGCCTTGGCGTTGTAGCTTATCGCAGCCCCGGCGGTGACGTTCAGGATCTGCGGCGCTGGGGTGCCGGGCGCCCGCTCGTAGCAGCGTATCGCGTCCGACATGACGTCCGTCACGGGGCCGTTGCTCTGGAAGTTGGCGGTCTCTCGCACGACCTGCCAGTCGGCTGTGGTCCCTATGCTGGGGAACGTGTCTACCCTCACAAGGTAGGTTAGCATGGTTCGGTGGGGAGAAAGGGAAAGGGGGAAGAAAGGGGCAGGACGAACAGTGCGCATCAGCCACAGCTGACACCAGCAGCGCGCCTGCTATGCTCAGCTTCATTTTCTCTTTCTCTTCCTTCGTGTCCTGTCTGTTGTTGCAAAGTACCTTTCTCAAGGTTGTCTGCCAATGCCAATGGTGAGGCGGGCTGGAATGATGAATCCTAGTTGAACCTGACTGCAAAAGAAAAGCTGAACACTTTCCTGCAATACCATTCCCAACTTATATATTCTCTGCCGCTCCAGTGGCTCCACTACATCTGAACGTGGGTACCGTACATATTTGCTGCTGGTCTTGCCGCATGCCGATATCGATATCATTTCCAATTTCCCATCTCATGGACACTCTCCATACTTCCGAGAGCGGTGCGGAATTTCGAAGCCGCCCGTCACGGCTTTACGGCCAAGGAAAAGGAAGGTGCTTGGAATACTTGGTCTACCTTATGGAAGCACGCGTGCCGAGACGGGTTAGCGTATGCGGGTAAATGGCTGAACTTGTGCCAATATTGGTACCGACTGCATCGACCAATGGGAACTATCAAAATTAAGTGCGCAGGTGCGGCCTTTAACCCATGTGATCTGGGGTAGATTGACTCAGGCATTGGAGATGATAAAGCAAGAGTGAGTTGTGGAGTTGTGGGGTGCATATGATACCGTGCATTCTTTCGTGACTCCCGCGGACTGAATTCGCTTCCCGGGAAATGAAAAGAATGGATGCCGATGCTGTGGGAAAATGCGGGTTGAGCAATGGAAAGTGACTGACGCAATTAGTCCCCCACAGATTTGACAAATTGAAGGTTTCGCAATAAGCTCTGTTGGGCAATGCAGTGGGATCATGTCCGAAGAGAAGGGAGAAACCACGAGAAGCCACCATCACAGGTCTCATCGTAGTAGTAACAAGAGTGCGGATGATGCAGACCGACAGCCATACGAATCATCTCTTCAGTACATTGTAGGCACGTGTTGAAGGAAGTGCGAATTGTACCCTTCTTCTCTTAGAAGTTAGGAGTAAGCATGACCACAGAATGCAGCTGGACAAACGGGTCGGCACTTAGGGCGACTCCCAAATGAGCAAAGGCCCGAATCCGGCCTTAAGAGATCATTGTAAACTTGAATACGGAATACCAAAACCGGGTTCAAGTTTGGAGACGCAACCGATCGCCGCAATTTAGCCCCTTTCCATCTTTGCTGTTCACAGTCCCGCACGGAGCTTGGGATGCTCTGAGCATACATAGAGACTTACCTACGTATCTTGACCTTGATCTCTGCTAAGCACGCTTCTCCGTCTCAAACTTACTGTGTATGCCAGTCTACGTACCTAGGGCTTGACTCTAAATTCCGTTGGTCAGCTTAGGCAGAAGGTATATATTGACCTCTCTCGTGACGTTGCTCTCGCCATGACGTGCATCCTCGACACACATGTATAGACACGATGCCATAATTAGTGGTCACTTCCTGCCAGTGGCACTGAAGCAAAACCCGAATCAATATCATGATGAGTGTATCCCCTGCTATAAAAGACACTACTACAACGGGACCAAAATTCGCGATGTGAAAAAAAAAAAGAAACAAGTAAAAGCAATGCGGCTTCCTTATGCTAACATATAGATAATACGACCATGCATTTACATGCCTGTATTTATTGGTGCGCCTTGCACTCTTGTCTACACACACTTCACTACGTAATGTTATGCTTAAAAATAGCTTGCGGCTCTTGCTGAAATCTCATCCATTTCCTCTTTCTCCTAACCTCTTGGGGGGATCAAGGTAGGAACTTTGCACACACACACACATGACGCGGGATATCATGCATGTTCCTTACCTACCTATGCACCTCTTCTTCAGTACTACCTTATACACCCTTCTTAAGTAGGTAAGCTTTCGGCGAAGTAGACCCCCGTGAGAGACTATTCTGAGGCGTTGTAATCGCAGCATTCATTCATTCACATCCGTCACGACCCGAACAGGCATTGACGTGTCACGTATACGGTATGAGTAGCAGTGGCTCGCATGCTCTTCAGTCACGTCTGAACCCATTAATGATGAACTCCACCTCATCAGGTACGTAGCTAGGTAGCTAGGTGAGGCTGCGATAATACTACTTAGAGGTACCTTATATAAACTTCAAAAGTTTTTTAGCTCAAAGGGACTTATAAGTAAGGCAAGGCAGTTTTACCTTAGTGTCCCCTTACCTACGTAAAATTCTACTACGCGAGGGTCACGGACCTGTAATGCTACAAGCGCACCATTAAGACGGTGCTCATTGCTAGCATGGTAGCGACCAAGTTACATTTTAGTTGTTCAATAGCCGTCCTTATATACGTATGTCCCTGCGTACGGCACTAATAGGTATGTACACCTAGTAGGTGACCAGGGATTCCCCACAGACGGATCTGCTCAAGTTCTTGGGGAGATCTCCGGCTGAGAAGAGACAGGCGGAAAAATTTACGGGCTGTGTACAGCCAGAGTGTCACGCCCGTCTTGTGTCGTATTGTTCGGGGGTAAAAACACCGAGAACTTTTATCACGTCGCTGTAATTGGAGTATGATGTGTTTTGTGTAGATAAGATAGCTTCGTTCCGCGCGAGCGCGTTTGTCGAATTGAGAACATATTCCGTGCCTCGCCTGAAAGTGTTGATCCGTCACATTGACGATATCTTTAAGATGACAAAGTCGGCCGCGAGCCTCATCGCTGTGCTCCTCGCTTCCCCTGCGGCAGGCGCTGTAACCTTCACCGTTCCAAGCAAGGCAGGAATAGGAGGGTACGCATACGCACCACTCGATCCTGCACCCATTGGTATATCGTTCGAGTTCTTCGCGTTTCCGTCCTACTTCACCAACGTGACGGGCACGAACCAATGCCTTGCGAACTGGAAGGCGCTGACGGGAGTGTGGCCACCCATCCGCATCGGCGGGACGACCCAGGATCGAGCGCAGTATGATGCGGCAACCTCTGCTTACGTGGTGTACTCGGTGGCGAGCGCAGCGGACGCACCGGCGTCGTTGACGTTCGGTTCAAAGTTCATGACGCTGGCCAGCACGTATGGGGGGTCGGTCGTGCTGGGACTAAACCGGGGCAAGAACAATATCGACAACACCATCGCGGCGGCCAAGGTAGCCGTGGCGGAGATGAGCGACAACCTGCTGGCGATTGAGTTGGGAAACGAGCCTGAATGTAAGATTCTCCGACCGGAGATGGTAGTCGCGGTGCTTTGCTGACTCGAAAAGACTGGAAATCGGACGGACAGCCCATCGCATCTGGGACGTGGACCCCGGCGACAGACGCAGCGTCGCAGAATAACTGGGATATCAGTGTCGGAAGCGCCATTGGCAAGACCAGCATCATCCAGGCTGGCAACTCGAACTCGGCGCCGCCGACATGGGGCGCTCAAGAGCTCATCGCGACCGAGAACGCGACGGTGAAGCAGTACATCGCCACCTATGCGCACCACAACTACCCCGGAGGCACCATCCAGAGTCTCATGACCCATGCCACGACGGTAACGAACATCCACGTGTTCGATGCGGATATCGCCGCTGCTCTGGCAGTCGGGAAGCCGTACGTCTTTGGTGAGACGAACTCGGGTAAGGCCTTCTTGCCTGTCATCTTTGTACGGTGATCTCCGGCATTGTGTTGATGTTAGGTAGTCTCTGGTGGCGGAGCTGCTGGCGTCTCTCCCACATTCGGCGCTGCGCTGTGGACGATGGACTACTCGCTTCGTGCCACATACAGCAACATGTCCCGAACGTACTTCCACCACGGAACGGTCGGGAACTGCCAGTACTGTTTCTGGGGTCGGTACTCCATGGGAGCGCCGTACTATGGCGCAACCGCGGCGATCGCATTGATGGCCGGGGCAAAGTACCTGACAGCATTGGACAGTGGGATCACGAACTATGCGGCATATGCGGCCTTCGACTCTGCCGGGGCGCCACTGCGTGTCCTGCTGTACAACTCGGACTACTTCAATGGGTCTGGGACGCGAAGCAGCCAATCCTTCACACTGACGGGTCTCACAGCATCATCAAATGTGAAGGCCAAGAGGCTGACGGCGGCCAGCGCCCTCTCGCGAGTTGACCAAGGCGGGAACCCGTCGTTTGGCGGGCAGTACTTCAACAATGGAACTTGCACCATCGGGGGAACGGAGACCTATGAAGCAGCTGCTGTGTCCGGGGGGCAGGTGACGTTCACCGTCAAGGCCACCGAAGCTCTTCTCGTGTATCTGCAGTAGTAAATAAGCTGCATGAATCACGGGTGCTTTGCAATTAATGCTCACTGGTGCATACGGGGCCATGTCAAGACTGTGTGCGCTCATGTCTTTGCCCGTTCCAGCAGGCCAGTCTTGTGGAGCTGTTCTCCAATCACTCTCAAATGCTCCGCTTTAGCCTCATGTCGTTCTTGGACAATCTCGCACTGCAATACAAGGAGGCGGCCTTCTTTGTCTGTCTGGCCTGCCGTGTTGGATGTCACAGCTTCCGTCATTTGTCGAGCTCGTGTCGATAATGCATCCATGAGATGTCTGATCAAGAAGGCCTGCATAGAGATGGCCGCAGCACGCGTGGGAGTGAAGGAGCCGACCCGAACTTCTGGTGCCTCGAAATCGGGCTCCCTCTGTGTAGGCGAAGCAAGCGTAATTTTGAAGCAAGAGAGGATGCTGTAGAGGGTGCGATCCAAGATGTCGAGCACGCGAAGGTGACATGAGACGAGCAGGTTAGCCAGGGGCAAGTCAACGGGATGAGGCCTATTATCCCTCGCCAGCAAATGTGTCTCAATTTCGGCGAGCTCCAGTGGAAGGCCCAGAAGATGGGTGCAGTTCGTAGATTCGCATGTTTGAGACGGTTCCCGGTTGAGGAAGAGTTGGGTAGCCGTGGGGTAGATGTCAACCAACTGCTGAACCGAAGCAAAAACCTTTTCGAGCAAGTCTTTGTGGGAATATCTCTGCGAGAATCTAGCCGTATGCTCGGCAATGTTGCTGTCGTAGGGGAAGTGTGTCTCTGTTTCTGGAGGCAAAGATGCCCAGATTGCATTCAGGTCCAGAAGAATTGTGCTGAGTTGGTGGTAGCATTGTGACTTTGGCGTGTGAACGGGGGCTTCCGAGACATTCTCTTGCATAGCGATGTCCTGCCGACCACAGTCTGTTATTATGAGTGGAAAAGGGTCCTCGGTGTGGACTTGGCCGTGTGCCCCCGCGAACACTTCCCCAGCAAGCTCCTGAGGTTCTGTCCTAAGCAAGACCGCCGGGTCGAAAGCCAAGTTCGGGGGAAACAGGGACCAGTCGCATCCTGGAGAAGCTTCGAGGATACCACTCAGACCAGCACCTGTTGACATCGGGGCTAAACTTGGCGGAACAGCAGCCAATACCGGATCGCCGCGGGTGCCAACCGCCCCTGCTGGGGGACTAAAGACGCAGGCGGCTCCGGCTCTCAGACAGCGGGTACAGATGGAGCCGCCCGGCTGCTTGGGACACTTAAGCTTTTGGGTGTGGCATCGGTCGCAGCTCTGCCGAGTACGGACTGGGCCCGCCATCGCCGTGATGAAGAGCTGGCCGAAGCAGAAAAAGTAGGTTATAATCCGTGACGTATCAATTGAAGAGGTAGGCAAGTGCAATGCAGAACTCACATCAACGCAGCGCAGGCTAAAAGCAAAGCACAGCAAAGCTGGATGCGAAGGAAAGTAATTGCTCGGTCAGCAGTTGGTTGAGGGAGTCGCAAGCGAGACCGCTCCTGCCGTCCCAAGGGCCGACACCCCTCCAAACAGGCAGGCATGGGGAATTAACAGTTGCGGGGGCGTCATTGGGCGGTCAACCCCCGCGCCCGGTCCGCGTGGTCCATGCCCTGGTTTGGCCCTGTGGCAGCGGCATCCATTGTCGATCAATCCAACTTTGCTTCTTTAGATATCAAAGTCCCTTGGAGACCCCCTCCAATTCTTCCCGCGGATACCCGTCACTGATCAACAGGAGAAAAAGGCTCACTCTCCGGCAACTAAGGGACATCTTCACACTTTCGATGCAACCTCACCAGACTCGGACTGCCCGTAGAGTCCGCATCCTGTTTCCCTCTAGAACAGTTTGAGCTGCGATTCGCTGCGATTCTCCCCTCATTACAGAGGAGGGTAGATCAGCGCCCGTCAGCTGCAAGCGCCACCAACGCTGGTGATTTGGCGACGGCCGCATGCCAAGACGATTTCGCACATGTCTTGATTGCTTGCTCCCCCAGAGATAAGGGAAATGGTGGTGGGCTGAACCCGTGGCCGTGGTTTACCGTTTGCCCAACGCGGGAGCCAACAGTCACTAAGGGCAATGTCTCACTCGTTATCTCTCCCTTCCGACTGGAAGCCTCGCACACAAGGACACAGCATGCAAGTGTGATGGACGATGAGTGTGCAGTTACCTTACGCGCTTACGCGCGCAAGTTGCGGCTCTCTCCCCTCTTTTATGGCCAACCCTCTCCTCTCGCCGATGACCATTCGTGATGCTGTTTCTTGCCTTCATTTGCCCTTTCATGCCCACATCACAGAACATACGGCGACATGGATGAGCTTGCAAGAGTAAACGTGTTGGTGGAAGGCCTTGCCTCGGCCTTCGAGGCCGGACTGGATTTCTATACCAAGTGGAAGCAGAGGCTCGAAAGCCAGAACCACTATCGACGTCATGTCAAGAAGACATCGTCGGTCGTCGACAGCAAGTGTGCCCTGAGCACTTCTTTCGACATATGCAGCCATCGGATCAGGGCCACGTACCAGGTCGGATTTGCCATGATCGGTTGCGACTTCTCGGCCGGCGATGGTTTGTCTTCCCTCGTTCCAGGATCCACGTCGGGAATCACTTTGACTGATACGCTGTCTGGTTAGACGAATGCCGCGAGTGTCTCACCATAAACCTCGCTGAGCTCGAGGGGCGAATCGACGCGCTCCGTCAAGCCGCGCTCGGGTCTTCCGGTCATCACTTCATGAACTTGAACGAGTTGTTCCTTGCGTCGGAAGCCATCCGAGACAGGTGCATCACGGCTCTTGCCGGACAATACCGGCGTCTTGCTGCCGGCCGTCCGGGTATCCCGCCGGAAATGCCAATCCCAAGACACAGATGCGTGTACAACAACTCGCCGACCCCGTCACCGTCTGCACCTGTTTCTGCTGCACCGCCTGTTCTTCCAGCCATCCAGGTCTTGCCGCCGCTGGCACCAGTAACATCGGCACAGGACGATGATCGGCGGCATACGGCAGTCTGGTCCACAAACTCCGAGATACCTGTGTTCCAGTCTGAGCCCCCGTCGCCGCCGCTCACCCCTCTACACCCTCCGAACCTGCCCGCACTACCTCTTCCGGCGGAGGAGGACGACGACGAGTCTTGCCTGACTCCTCGGACAAGTTCCGGGTCTGATGAAAGAGGTGGTATTGTCAGCAACAACGCGGTACGGCCTCAATCCCGACAGCACTCCCTCCGCCCAAACAACAGCGTCTTTAGCATCTTTTGCCCCGAGGCAATGGCATTGCAGGTTGATCTCACGCGGCCGCTGCCAGGGTCTAAATCACCACGAGGAAACAGCACCAGGAGCAGCAAGGCATGCAAGTGCGGATACAAATGGAAGGCGCCCGAGATGGCACTCAAGGATGGCTTCCGCATGACGAGGCGCTTTCTCGCCAAGTCACACTGCGATCAACAGACACTCAACACATTGGACGAGGGTGTGGCGATGGCTTCTTCTTCTCCAACAGAGCCGAAGAAAAAGCCGGGTTACGGGTGTGTCCTCTGCACGTCCACGGGCCGCACCGAGACCTACGACACGGCAGATGATCTGAGGACGCACATCAATGCCGCGCATGACAAGTGGCAGATGTTGCATGATCGCGACATGACTTGATCACGCCCGAAGGATAAGGACAAAGAAATGTATGCGTTTGAGCGGTCGTACCATGGATGATGGAGGGTCAAGCCGGCGGTGGTGGTTTTGAGAAAATGGGTTGGATACTTCGATATGGTGTCTGTCTGCTCAGGTTGCTTCCTTTTCTGTTCTCTACAATCTGTTTTAGTTGGCTGTTCTGTCCGCCATGGGCGTTCACTGGTTCAGGTTGCATACTACGTATCAGGGTTGTCTTGGGTTCTCGTAATCACTTACTCTAAAAGTTCTTATCATTAGCATTGGTGTCTAAAAGTTCTTTTGACGTCGGTCTGTCTGTCTGTCTGTTTTTGTGTACTTTCTGATCCTTACTTAGTCTGCATGATAATCAACCCTCCATATCAACCCCCCTCTCTTTAATAGTTCAAACAGTTGATATTATAGTGTAACTCTCCCATTAAGGTAGGTATGCTACATGGTCCAGCCATCAAGGTGTTATCATCATCATCCTCCATCCCGGGGGGGGGGGAGGAGAACTCCCTGGCCTTGCTTCCATTTATCGAAGTTCTGTCCGCTACTGTGTCACATGTCTCTCGTTGCAGCAAATTTCGTAATCGCCCTTCCCCCACATACGTAGAGGTAGTACCTATCTCTTCCCCCCCAATTCTCACAAGTTCAACTTGCCGGCTTTGTGTATATACACCATGATAGGCACATAATACTAAAACAGCCATAGTCCCACGGTGGCGCGGCACAAGTCCATATATACAGACAAGACAAGACATTATACAGTTGTGAAATAGAATGTATGTATGTATGGAATTGCAACATTCTTTCTCTACACCTCATCTTCTGTCTTCCGTCTTCTGTCTTCTGTCTTCTGCTGTTATAAACAGAAAGACAGACAGACAGACAGACACCAGAAAGCCATTCCGTTTTGATATATAGTATTAATACCCAGAGGATCAAAACCAGCTACTACTACTACTACTACTACTACAACAACTCAATCTGCAATCTGCAACGATCTGCATAACCTTCGTTATAGCAGAAATCTCTATCTCTCTAACACACTAACGTGACTGACATTCTGTTGTTTGGGTGATTATTACTTACCAAATCTTTTTGAAGTTTAACACCGCCAGTCCAGTCCAGTCCAGTAGCAAAGACAGCAAAGAACTCAAAAAGAATAGTGATTCGCTAGTTTTGTCCCCGGCCAATTTCTACCTGTTACCTACCCACTGGCAAGTCTACCCTAAGTAAGTAAAAGAGGCAGGGTCAGGCAGGTCTGTGTACGTAAGTAACGAGTGCAACTATAACTGCCAAGCCATTATTTGCTTTCCCCATCCCCAGTTAATTACGTATGCACGTAAGACTGAACCAGCTCCCCCCCCCCCCCCCCAATCCACACAACCTGACGACAAAACTTGTTCACATAATACCTAAATCATCGTCCCCGGGGCCCGGGCGTTTGATTGCATAAGATAGCTCCGTCTCCGTCTCCGTCATGTCATGTTGAATACTACTTTACTACTACTACTACCTAGCTTTGCTACGTGTGTGACTTCCATCTCTCTCAAACCATCCACACCAAAATGAAAACCCCCTTGCACCAGCATGTAAAAAACTAAAATCAAAGCAAATGTCGTGTGGGTGGGGGGGTTATCTTCCTCTAGTTCCACACCTGTCTTTTCTTTTTCGTACCTAGTCTCGATGACCATCCACGCCCTAAATCATATATTATATATCGTGCAATCGCCAATGACCGTTTGAGTTATAAGAGAGAGGGAGAGAGAAAACGTCCCGCTTCTGCTTCTCAAAGTCCGTTTCGAGTAAATAAGTATCGATGCGAGCTACACAAGCTGCGGCTCGGTCCGTCGTTGGGCGAAGGCAGGGGGGGAATGCTTTTCCTTTACAGTTTACACGATTCTAGCAAGGTAGGTAGTTTAGAATCAGTTTAACCATCCATAGGAGCAGCAGCCATCGCTTGAGTCGTCCTCTTTGTCTTCCTTTTTTTTTTTTTTTTTTTTTTTTTCCGGTGAAGGGAGTAAAAGAGAAGATAAAATATTTACCTCCCGACTGTCCTGATTCTCCATCTCATCTCCATATGTGAAAGGTCTAGAAATGCCCGTAATAGCAGCAACTGGCAACGACACAACAGTACTTGTTCGAAATGACAGACACATCCTGAGTGGTCCTGCACTCGACATCGCCGCAGGCTTCGCGAAGCTCGGTGATCTTGTGTCCACATCTGTGGTGGATGAAGATCTTTCGGGAGCACATTTTTGGGATTGCTTGTTCGTTGTTGCGTAGCCCTGGATATAAAGGGTTCTCTGAAGTTGGTAGGTTGTGGGTTGGATAGCTTGCTTCAAATTTAATGTGTTCACCCTTAGCAGAGTTGAAGTCTCTTGAGGGACGGGTAAGGGTAAAGATATTAGCGGAGGTGGATATTAGTTGGTTGGTGTGTATAAGGGGTTGGTTGGTGAATGTTACAATACAGCCCGAGAAACAAAGGGTGTAGAAAGGACAGAGGACGTCCCCTAGTTATACACAAACAATGGGATGAGTGAAAGCGGTGAGAACGCCAAGACACAGCTGTATGTCTCTCACACAGAACACCAGACTAAAATGGATAAGGAGATGGGTCACGACATTTTCAACATGGATGTCTCGGCGGGATGGAGGTGGAGGAGTTAACTGGGACAAGGATATTAATTTAGGGAACTTGGAAGTGAAGGGCGGGCAGCCAGTCATGAATATTGACGGACATGTTTGGCGAGCAGTTTTGGTGCGATATCGTCTTCGATATCATGAGTGAATGGCAGTTTGAGCGTACGTGTGTGTGTGCGTGACGGTAGAAGCATTAGAAGGCTGCCCACTTAGAAATCAGGAAATCTCGTCAGGCTGAATGATGTCGGAGAAAGGACGGCATCACGGGATGGAAATGGAGGGATGGGATGGGTTGGAGAAGGGACTTTAGTATGGAAGGAGATGCCAAACGCATAATGGAGAAGGGAAAAGGAGCAAGGTGGTGGTGGTAGCGTAGAGCAGAGCAAACGCAGGTTCTTGGCAGCAGTTGCGCTTTGACTGGCCCTAGGATTTGCTGATATGGTACGAACCCCCATTACCAACCATCGTCTATCTCCAAGAGAAAAGAAGCTATCGTAATAGAGGGGCGAGAGGGGGAGAGGGGGAGAGGGGGAGAGGGGGTGAGGAGGAACGGGGAAGGGGGAAGAGGTCCTTCGCTGTCCTCGCCTCCAGTCCGGCGGTCAAGTTGCCCCGCTCCGGTGCCATCCGAGGATTACCCTTAGAGGATGCAGGAGGAAAGCTTGACGAGGAGAACAGCTTCTCGTGTTTGGGTCCCGCTATCAGACGGGAGTCCGTGTTCTCTCACTTGGAACTAGTGGGGTTGCTGCCTTATCACGGCTCTTCTATAGCCTCCCCTCCCCTCCTCCAAGCAAGCATGCCATGATGGAGCGGAGAAAGAGGAGTAGCTTGCAAACCAAGGTTGCGAGACGAAGAAGTTTAACTCATTTGTCTGACTTTAGGAGGCCCCCACAGCAGGCCACTCACCCTGCTTACGCCGTGTGACCCCAGTCTGCGAGGCGGGGTTTCTGTCCGCGAACCAAGCTTGCTGGCGCGGTGTTGATTGTGAGAGGGTTGTGACTGGTAGGTTCGTCAAGTTAGTGGAGGCAAGAAACGAACGTCTTCACGGATAGTCTGGTCTCAGCAAACCGAGCTCCGTCCTCCCTTCTACTTCTCCCTACCCCCGCTTCGAGACTGGTGAACTGGTGGGATAGGTCAAAAACCGGTCAACTGACTTGGTCTTGTGATTTCCCTGTCGCCATAACACTTTGTAGTCTTTCATTTTGATTTATTTGTTAGTCCTGATTCGCTCTTCATTCTGCGTTTTGACCCGAAAACCCATTATAGCTCTTCATCCCATGATATCAATGCCCTGCGATGCGTGTCTGTCCCGGGAGGCCAGGACCCCGGCCGTGCGTCTGGTGTAGATAAAACGTGCGACACACTGACACTGATGCACGAACACCCTTGTGCCGCCCCATACTATACCAATCCATGCACTCAATGTAGTCAATTATCAGATGAACCCCACCCAGTCCGCCTCCGTCTTCACACACTTGCGGATGTCCAACGCCGAGGCGGATCGATAGGAACGAATGGCCGAATTATCGGTAGCGATGGATATGAGATAGCCAACATAATGATATTCGCCGCGGTCTGGTAATGCGCCCTTAGGTTATCCATGAGCATGTGTCATGGCCCGCCGAATCAACGCCCGGAAATATGCAACAAGTTAATGCCGTACCGCTCGAAATGGCGATACCTCCAGCTCTGAGACGCCCGAATTCGCTGAATCAGAGAAACAAAGGACGCGGGAGAGCGAAAATCACAAAAACGCTCCTGATGATACATACTCATAATCCCATCCACTTCTCGTGGTATGCTGCAGCGCACAGTGCACCAAAGCGGGATGTAACCCAGATGACAAGGAAATGCAGTACCAGCAGAGTGCAAGACCGCCGCCAGTGCAAGTGCCAGCTGCGGCTCGCGCCGGCTGCCAGCTGTGCGTCCCCAACCCCCACTCTGATCATGTCCCTGTACGCTATGGATCCGCCAGCGGGAAACGGCATCTCTCCACCTCTACCGTGTCCGGGGCTGATGCCCAAATCCAGCGCGGCGAGTGCAATCAGAGAAAAGGCCGCGCTGAGATTTGCGCTGTATGGCCAGCAGGTCCAGGATAAGGAGGCAATCTTGACGGCGAAAATGGCTAGCCGTGTAGAGAAGGCTACCGCATTCGCAGTATTCAGCAGCCACTCTGTGGCTCGGTAGTGCGTCAAAACGGCATGATGTCTGATCTCAGCCAGCCGTGTGGTTGGCGGCGGCATGAGAAGCGGTGTGGTGATAGTCGAGGGCGTGGGCAGCGGGCTGGTACTGATGGCGGTTCCGTTGCGAGCGGTTCCACGAGTAGTGCGGTCGGGTGAGCGGGATCCGCTGCGAGGATATCCGTCTCGGGAGTATCCGTCCTGGCTGCGTGTCAAGACCAGCGAGTGACTGGGATTGTGGCCCCGGTGACGGGGTGTGCTGGGTCGGGAGGTCGCGTGCTTCTGACCCAAGTGGTCGTCGAGCGTGGATGGAGGGTCCTCGTCGGACGACGACGTCACCTTGGCGTGTTTTGCTGGATCTGTGTTGAGCATGTGCATTAGTATGACGAGATGTAGGTAGTTATCTTCTCGGAGACTATCTCAGGAACACACCACTCACCGGGTACGGGCGTGCTGGGAGGCATAGGCGAGTCGAGATTCTGAATCCTGCGTCCCGCCAGGCCAACGGGCTCGCTGGAGCTTCTGGCTGTCCCCCTAGTGAAGGCGTTCAAGCTCGACTCGTTCTTTATGAAGCTCAGCACTTCATTTGCAGTGGGGCGCTCGGCGGGATTGACGGAGGCAAGCTTCTGCAGCAGTTGGTAAAGCTCCTTCGGGAGACCAGGGCGCTCCTTCTTCTCGTCCTGGAAACCTTTCCAGTCCGTAATCTCAGCGCGCAGAAGATCAATGTCCTCAAGCTCCTCATTGACCGTGTTGGCGCTTTGGTAGGGAAGGCGACCGAAGCACATGAAGTACAGGATCATGCCTAGTGAGAATATGTCCGATTTGGCTGTGAAGTTGCCGTATCTGCCGCTGCTATCCTTCCTAAGCACCTCTGGCGCGCAGTACGAAATGGTCCCGGTGGCTCCGGTCGATTTCCGCGCCGCATTCTCGGGCTGGACTTCGCCAAAGTCGCTGATGAGACAGATCAAGTTCCCGCCCTCCCGGTGCAAGAGGCAGTTGCTTGGCTTCAGGTCTCGATGGATGTAGTTGGCGGCATGCAGGTAGGCAAGGCCAGAGGTGATATCCTTGAAGAGAGAGTAGATCTCGTCGAAGGGCAGGCGCCGTTGTGTCGGGGACAGCCCGTTAGGCCGATCCGTCTGGCCGCCTTTGGACCTGCGGCGTGCTTGGGCCTTCAGCTCTTCGTTCGTGGCCGGTTTTGGCTGGTCGCCAATGACGTAGCGAAGAAGATCGCCTCCGTTGCAGTATTGCTGGAGGATGAAGGCACAGGCAACCGACGGGCCGAAACGGTTCAGCTTCACGTCCTCCAGCCAGACGTGGCGGTACGAGACGAGGTTGGGATGCGACAGCTTCGCGAGCAGCTCAACCTCGACCAACACCTTCTCCAGCCAGGCATGGTCATCGCCGACTGGGACCCGCTTGCAGGCGAACTGCCCCAAGCTGCACCCGTCAATCTTGTGCGTAACAAGCAGGACCACGCCCTTGCCTCCTCTTCCAAGCTCCCGCTCCTCCACGAAGAAGTTATTGAAGTAGTTGGGGCTCAAAGCCTCCCGTTTTATGCGATTTCCGTCCTGTACAGCTGGCGCGCTGCTCACAAACTCAGCATCCTGTATCCCTACTGCGCGCCCGTCCGCGTCGAATGCCGGCACGGCGGGTTGGGTCAAGCGACGGACCGGACTTGACGGTGGCCGTGGGTCTGCACGATGTGGACTGGCCTGGAGGCCTTGGCGGCCATGGCGCAGCATGCGGAAGTAATCAGGATTGACATAGCTTTCGCCGTTCCGATCGGGGCCGGGCTCGAAATGTCTCTCGGGCGATGAGGGCCGCAGCGGTTGGTGGCAGGTGGGACATTCGGTCTGGAGTTGGATGTCGAGATTGCTGAGTGTCAGCCGGTGTGATGTGGGGTCGCGGAGGACGATGGCGTTGTGATGGCGGCTGTAGGCAAACAAACAAGTCAGATTTGATCAGCAAAACCGTCTAGACACCTCAAAGATCACACATTCGATTCTGTTCCCGCATATATCGAAACGATACACATTTTCAACGGGCGGCGTTGAGAAGGACCAGGATCTCGGCTCACTGATGGAAGCCAAGCTCAAGGAAGGTGGATGATAATGACGTACAGTACTATCTCGCGTCCGTCGGGACGATTGTAAGGAATGAGCGACATGGCTGGCTAGATTGCCTCAAGATTTACTGTTGGGTATATGGGTGCCCATTATGGTGCTTCAATACGTAGTAAGACAGTGTCGTCTGACGTGGTTTGTAGAGCTTGCCCGTTTGTTTTGGTTGTGGTGTAATGGCGCTGTCGAGCTTCGGCTTTTGGCAGCGTCTCTTTGGGTGCATTGGTCGCCCTCCAAAGTTCAGAGCCGGGCGTCGTCGGCTATGTTGTAAAGGCAGTGGCACGTCGCCTTGATTCTCATAATTGAGCTCCTGTGAGGCGCAGCGAATGCCTATGGCCGAAATTAAGTAGACGACTTGCTGATAGAAAAAAAAGAACCAAGTCAAACTATGACGCCAAGTGTTCACGTCTTCAATTGGGTCACGCCATACGAATCAAGTGCTAAGCCGCCATGCAGCAAGTCCGGCGGTATGCGCCTGCACGAAATTCGCGGGAGGAATGGCCCCTCCGAGTGGTCATGTTCTCGTCACCGCCCCGTACACGACAGCAGGAAAAAGTTACCATACATCAGCTTAGCCAATCATCAATCCACTGGTAGACTAGGCACTATACCTGTTCCTATCATTCGGTTGTGAGCGCTGTCGATATCCATTCGAACGAGAAACTGAATCCCGATGCAGCGCCACTTGGCGCACCTCGCACGAACGAAGCTCCTGTCAGCTGATGTTCACGTTGATACTAAAGTTCAGACTGGGCTGTGCAGAACGACGGGCAAGGCTTTCTGGAGTTTAGACGTTCATATTTACATACAAAATCCGCGGTATTGATGGCCAACCAGACAGTCCATGCTTGGCCAAGAGGTGTGTGCCTTGAGTCACTAAAGCCCAACAATCTCATGCCTGACGGAGCGGTCCTTGCCGCGCAACGAGCCCTGATCCGGGGCGCGGCTTCCTGCTTACTCCGTATAGTATATACTTCTCGTCGTGCATCTGCTTCGGACACCCCCAATCATCGGGCGGCAGGATACACGGCATGACCCATCCAACCCCTCCGACGCATAGTTGCTCGTGTCGGCAACACATCCCGTTTGGCCAAATCGCCGCTCTTCCCACCAGGTTGAACCTTGAAGCCACCCGTCAAGCTTCCCGGCCCGAAGTCGGGCTCTCCACCCAAGCTGCCGAAGATGTCCCCGATGTAATTACTTGGCTTCACACCCTTCTTAAAGGTCTGATTCCAGTTTTCCAGGATACCCTTGACAATCTCGATTCCGGCAATGTAGATGTTCTCGATGGCAATCTCGAAGCCGTTCTGGTTGAGGACAAGCAGATGGTCGTAGGCGCTGACACCTGGCGGCGGCCTGTCAAAGTCGGACCCTGCATAATGACCATCAGCACAATTCCTCGCCACCGCTGTTGGTTGGTTTGAAGACATACCAGTACGCATCACTATGATACGGGAAAAGTCCACGAGACCCTCGATTGCCATGCGGACAAGCACCTCCAGCGTCGCGTTATCCTCTTGGGCCGTCATGCAGTACTCTCCCGTGCCATTCGTCCAGACCTTTGTCACGTTCTCAAACGCCTCACTAAGGTACGTTCCAGAGTAATACACATCACTGGTGACGGCATCGCACATGACAACGGACGGCGATTTAGTGCCAGCCACATAAGCTGGACCGGACGCCTTGTATCTCGCTCGGTATTCCTGGGACACGTCATTGTCGCTTAAGTTGCCTCTGCTGGCGTATGAGAAGGCAAGTTCGCGCAGTTCCTGGCTGACTTCCAGCACTTCGGTCCCATATAAGACGGTGGGGAACTGATTCGGCAGGGAGGTCCCATAGGAGAAGTAGCCAGTCGTGAAGTTTTCAGGCATCTCACGGGCGTCAAACTCATACTGCAGAGCCACTTGCACAGCATACCGGGCCAGGGCAACGCCACCCAGCGTGGAAAACTTTGGGTTGACGCCTGCAATGCCGGCAATCATAAAGTACGTCTTTCTTAGGTCGAACTTGCCCGAGAGCACAACGGCCATGACCGTCGAGGCGGCGTTGATCTCCGCTTCACCCGTTGTCACCTGGCAAACAGAGTGATCGGCGACACAATGCACGTGCGGAAAGAGCATGGAAAGACCAGGCGCAGAGATGTTAACGTCGAGCAGGTTTCCCAGGCCGCTTTCCGGCATATTCGAGTACCAGATATCCGCTTCCGGCGTGAACTTTGGGTCCGTATTAGTCAGAGGAGCACAGCCTGACAGATGAGGAAGTCGCGGCCTAGCATACCATGCTAATGATGAAGACCTTGGGCGTAATCTTGTCCGTCTGCGGGTCGGGGATCTTGGTGGTAGCTGCAGCCGCCTGACCAATGTGGCAGGAAGACAGCAGGCCCGCCAGCAGAGCAGGCACAGCCCACGACAGGAGATGCATCGCGGGTAGGTTGCTGCGAGGTGCGTTTGGGTGACACAAGAGCTCAACTGTCGGACGACGTAGCGTCGACTCGAGCTACACAGCTCCGCGCAATCTCCTGCGAGCGTGGGCTTATGTATGAAAGCGAAGGAAGAGCTCGAGGACCCATGGCATGAGAGCTGGGTGGATGCAGGCAATTATACTGTTTGCCGGCCATGGCCTGCATGGGGGATCCGGGTGCCCTGCATGAGAGACATACGGCCAGACATCTGCAAGAAAGACAGGCGACACTGCATCCTGCGGTGTGACCATATAATCGGGTGCGGCGAGATATGGGAGAATTGGCTAATAATTGAACTTATTCACGCATGGTACTTCATCCCTCGCGATGAGATAGTCATGTCCAAGCCATCACCGACCGACGTGGGTTCATTGTAACCAATTGGGAGGAATGGGTCGCATTGTGTTGGGGCGGCGGAGAGCGATGCAGATCTGCAAGAGCTATCACACCCCTACCGATCTGCACCAGACAAAACTTGGAAGGAGCGAAGCTGATAATCTTCAGGAACCATCAGATGCAGAATCAAGAGCCAGATTCAGTGGATCCATCAGTCAGGCCAGCGGCCGCCAAGGCAAGAGGAGCTGACAGCAGAGCGACAAGGCGGGGCTCTTTCCTCGTCGGACGGAATAAGATAGGACGAGGCGCAACCATCCTGGTACTCCGATTGGCGGCTCATTCCGGCAGTCTTCAATGGCTCGGGCGTTTTCCAAAGCTTGAAGTCCGAGTAAGCTTTGGCGGTCAATTGCTTACGTAGGTTGCTTCAACACTCGAAAGCTTTGTCCAGCCTCGAGTCCCAGTCCTTTCGTGTCTGACAATTGGAGCTAGCTGGACGAAAATGCAGAGTCCATTTCACTGCGCAAGCGTTATGCCCCCCAAGCTTGAAGCCGAACTGATAGAAGAGGTAACATCCCGCTATCTCCTCGAGAAGGCGTCCGGGTTACCGGTGGCCCGGTTAGGAAGGTGGATTGACACCCCCGGGCCATGTGTCGTGTGGGTTCTCGTCGAGATCCCTTTGGCCGTGAACAAGACCACTTTTTAGCGTGGACCCACAATACGACCAGTGTACTTCTCAACCAGCGCTTTAAGCTGCCAGTGCTAGGTGACTGGACGTCTCGAAAACCAAAAAGGCTATAAGCACTCACTTAGATCGCTATAAGCACTCATTGGAACTTAATAACTAATGATTGACCCCGGAACTAAGATAGCGTCTCCACCCAATTTCGCACCCATAACCATCAGCTACCTAACCTAACAACCTCAGGTAATCAACGTAGCCATGCCTAGCGCCGTCAAACGCCATACACACCGCACAACGCTATGTAGTAGTTAAAGCCATCACTAAGGTCACCTACATGCCTACAAACCTCGCTGTCACCATCTACTGGCTTAACGTTAACAGGACCGGTGGTAAGACTGGTGGTGAGACTGCTAATCAGCGCAGCGGAGGAAGTTGCTAGCGGTAAGCACCATATATATACTGCGTGGCGACTACAATGCTCGCAGTCAGTCACCACCACTAGTATCACGTACGTACCATGTTATTCTTCTTTTTACTCATAATATAGATTTCCTCAATATGCCCTCCCGCCGCGGAATGCCTAGCTCACGCACAGCCTCATCAGCGCCATCAACGTTAACGTCACGGTCACGATCTAAGTCACGCCAGCGTTCCCAATCCCTAATAAAGAGCTAACAGGCTAAGCCTAGCTAGCGCGAACGAGACTACTCGCCAGCCAAATCGACCTTGGCTGAAAGTCTACTCGAACCTACAATGGCTCGGCTTATAATTAGTACTTTCAATTCCCACAATACCGCCTTTAAACTCCTCTAAGAATATACCATCCTCCATGGGTTCTATATCATAAGGTGGCGCACTAAGAACGAGAACAATCTAAACACTAAGAAGAAGTTATAACTACTTAAGGCCGACTATTAATATAACCGAAAGGACGATTATAAGCCATAAGGTTACGGCTTATGAAACAAACCATTTTAAAGTACTAATTATCCCTTCCGAGCTAAAGTTATATATAAGAAAATCGATAATCTTTATTATATAAAAATAATAGTCTATAAGCATAACTACTTATTAGATCTATCTAACTTAATTAGTAATATGATTTATCATCGTTATTAATGCGAGAAAGTAATGTTAACGATTTAAACAGTTAAAAACAATAACGAAGCATTACTGCCTATACCGACCTTTAATAAAGTAATCGAGTAGCTCTTTAACGTAATGCTAATAAATTCGACGTAAATCATTAACCTTCTTTCTAATATAATAAATGATTTCGAGAAGAACATTCCTGCTGAATTACTATATAATCCATTAGTTTTAAGTATTCAAGTATAAAAGATTCTTATTATGGCTAAGGACATAAGAAACGTATAAAGGCAGCTTTAACGCGGTAAATATAGTCTTTATAACTTCACTCAGATCTTTCTCTCTTAGCTTAAATAATATAAGCATGACTATAACGTTAAGTATAAAATTAACGAGGCTGAAATTAACATACGAACTAATAATAGTAAGGTTATAAGAATAAAGCAGATAATTTAAGTCTTTTAAACTTTTAAATAATATATTAAAATATAAAAAGCAAACTTTAAGGTGCTATTATTTAATAATACTTATAAAGTAAGTAGGAAATTAATAACTAATGAAAGTAATTAATGAAAGTAATTAATAATAATAGTTAATATTCTTCTTACTTATAAGTTAACTGATTTAACATACCTTTATTTAATATTATTAATATAAACATTATTTATAAAAACTTTTACGTCACTTTTAGTCTTTTAAATGGTAAAAAAAAAAAGGACTTTACTTAACACTTTATATAATTAAGGAAGCTTTAAGTCGACCATGATATTCGTAAGTCGTTAGTAATCTTTAATGATTTCTCTCACGGCTTTAAAAAAGCAGCTATAAATATTTACCTTAACGCTACTTAATAGCTTTACATTTAGTATATTATAAAGAATATTATATACTATATTAAAAAGAAGTAGGTATAAGCCGCCGGCGATAATTCGACCTTAATAATAACTATCCCCTTAATAGACATATTTATAAATAGCTTAAGTCCTGATCTCCTTAATTACTATTAACTACTTATAAGTAAAGAGGCGCTTAACTTTAAAGATTTAATAAAAGTTTATAATAAAGCGTGAGCTAGTTAAATTATTCTTAAGGAGCTAAACTTAAGTAAGGGTAAAGATAACGCTAATTAAGCTAAGGAAGTTATTATTAAGTCGGTGCTTAACATATAGTATTATAAGGATTCGTGGGATAGCTTCTTATCTATAATAAAAAAAATAGTCTTTATTAATAATAAGGATATCTTTTAATAAGCTTAATAGCTTATTTATAATTAGTTCTTTAAATAAGTTTATAAGTTTATCCGGTTACTTTTATCTTTAACTATTTCGTTAATTATTTTAACTCCTTTTTTTCTTAGCCCTCCTTAACTATCTTATTACTTATTACCTCCTTTAACGTAATAAGTTTTATTAATATGCTATTAAGAATAATTATAATTATGATATTAAGGCTACTAATCGCGTTAAATTATTTTATAGTTAAATTAAACATTTCCTTAAAAATCGGCTCTTAAATCTTAATTAATTATATAGTTATATCTTATAATTATACGTAACTTAAAAGAATATTTATAATATAAAGGTCACTTATTAATGGATTAGTACGTTATAATTTATAAAGTAATACTTAATAATTAAGTAGCTTACTTACTAAATCTCGAAGGTTATTACTTAATAAATTTATAAGTAATTAAGCTTAATATTTAATAATTATGATTAAGATCTTAAGAATAAAAACTTATATAAGGATTATAATAATACGTTTATAAAGTAATAAGACTTACTTTATAAACACTATCTTTACTAGCTTATAATAAGCGTTAAGGAGAGATTTAGTTTAAAAGCCTTAATACTCGATAATATTAATAACTATTAATAATTATATCTTAATAATGATGATAAACTTATAAACGAAAAGTATGCATGACTTAATAAGTTTATTAATAAATATGACTATAAGTTAATAACTAATTATTAACTTTATTTATTATAAGTACTCTCGATCCTATTAGGTTATTAAGGTAGCTATAATGACTAACTATACTTAATAACTTACCTCTTAATAATCTTTTATATAAGAAAACTATAATAAAAGTCTTAAATCATTAAGATTATCATAAGCTAAAGTCCTTTAATAAAAAGCCCCCCCTTTTAATAAACCTTACCTGCTATAATAATTATAATAATAAATAACTTCGGTCTTATAATAAGCCGTTAAAACAAAGAAAAGCGCTTATAAAGTTTAACTTAATAACGGTTTAAAGTATTAAAAAGAAGATTAAAATAAACTTAAAAGCTAAAAATAAAGCTTTAAAGGAAAAGATAATAGTAATAAGTTAAGTGCTTACATTTATACTTATACTTATACTTACATTTATACTTACATAAGCACTATTATTTACACTATTACTTACATTACTACTTATATTAAGTTAACAGTACTATAATAGTAAGTATAGTGGCAGGTATGCTTAATAACGATATAATAATGGGCAAGCTTAATAACAGTTCAGTCCCAGGGTAAGATATCTTTATAACGGCGCGGAACCACGCTAATAAAGTTACTTTTAGCTAAGGACTTCTTAATTATAGTTTAAACCACCACCTTTTATATAATTACCGCCATTTACATAGTTACTACTGCCCTTATAATAAGTACCTCCTTTACTAATATCGCTGCCGCTATCACCGTAAACACGGCTTAAGGATTTTCTAGTTACTTAAAACTTTTCGTAACCATCATACTAATAAAAAGCTATTTCGGGCAGTTAACCACCTATCTTATTATTATAAGTGCTTAAGAGTTAAAGAGATAAAGACTTTACTTATATACAGCCACAGTTATTTACGCAATGGCTAAATAGTCACTTAAATTAAATAATATTATTACTAAAATATACTGCTTCAAATTTACTATAAATCGTTAACTTTAACTATTTTTTATAATAATTAGCGATTTCTACGAAAACAACATTTTTTAGCCTTTTTAACCTTTTTAGCTTTTTTAACCTTTTTAGCCTTTTTAACCACTTTAGCCACTTTAGCCACTTTAGCCACTTTAGCCACTTTAGCCACTTTAGCCACTTTAGCCACTTTAGCCACTTTAGCTAATACTGAGCAAGTTGGACTTAGAATGGACTTAGAATTATTACCTTAGGCTTAAACTACAGACTTGGGTAGCTCCGAGTAGCTGATAGTCATGGGTGCGAAATTAGGTGGAGACGCTATCTTAGTTCCGGGGTCGGTCATTGGTTATTGAGTTCCGATGAGTGCTTATAGCGATCTGAGTGAGTGCTTATAGGCTTTTCGCTCGAAAACGCCACGATTTTTGAGCGAGGGGAGCCGATTGGCTATAGACCCTTGGACGCTAAAAAGTGGTCTTGTTCACGGCCAAAGGGATACTCGCACAACATTTGCGAACGTTTGGGGGCCCTTCCTTTCGCAAGGCGCGCCAGTTTTGGTCTCTGTCGCCACTCGCTTCCGTTGGCAGCTGCAACGCAACACATGAGAGATAAACATCTGAACACAACTTTGGAACACCCGATTCTGCGGGGGACGCGATCAGATCTGTGTTGCCAATGCACGCAAGACACGCATAACAACGATGTGTGTCCCGCGAGCGAACAATTCTTGGTGTTTCCGTGGTTGTGCCCTACGTTTCTAGTTTGCATGCCGTGCCCTACGTGCGAAACCACAAGCGCCTGCTTGGTGCTTCCTAACGAGGCTTTATCTGTACGGTCCTTCCGTTGAAGGCTCCGCGCCTCCTCTTGTTCCTTCCGAACAAACATCCCGGTCCCGACCATAGGCCGCCTCCGATTCTCAGAGAACGTCCCGATCAGCAGCTGGGTTCGCGCTTGATATTCGTCCCATACGGAGTTTCAGTCCGATATCTCACCAACTCTTGTCCAAAAAAATTTTACTGCGTAACCCAAGGCGGAAATATCCAGCGCCAGTTGTCACATTCCAAACTTCATCCACTCAGGCAATCAGCGATGCACTGTAGAAACCCCAAATGGCCTCCAGTACGTGTAATGTCACTATCACGACTTCCAATGTTTTTTCGTTTCCAGGTTATCCCGATGACAGCCTTCTTCAAGATCAGCCGCCGAACCACTTATCCACATCCATGGGGGATCGGGACAGGTTTGCACTTTATTTAAGTGAGACACATCAAACTCTATCTGTGTTGCATGGGACCTGAACGGTCAAGGTAAGCGAACTGCAGGGTTTCAGACACATCGACGTCACACGTCTTGACCATCTACTGAATTTAAAAAAAGAGCAAGACCAATAGAAAACAAGAGAGATTAGATGCCAATACTCGTTACCATCATATGAGTACAGGTGACTATGGCGTGCGTTAACTTCGGCGGCTGATCTACAGCCGTCAAATACTCAATCCCCCTCAGACATTCATCTCCACTAACAAACCCAACTCAGGAAATCTTACTCGAATGGCCATTGCCGTCTATGACTACGGCCGCTTACTGAGCGAGCAACCCCCATTGCTACTGGATCATTCTTTGTGTGCTAATGATAGCACCTCCTTCCCTAGTTCCCATTGTACTCGACAATGGATATCGATTCGGGCCGTAGAGACAAGAACATTGTTGGCTTTCACCCCCTATCACCACCACACTAACCTAAAAACACTAACCTATCCCTCTGTTTACCAGTTGTCTGGTTCATCAACGACACCAAGCGGAGCAGTACTAGCTAAAGGGAAGGAGTAACTTAACCAGGAGTCAGTCGACGTTGCGAAATCTGAGGTTTTGCGTTTCTTTGTCAGGACGTGTTCGTTCACTCATTCAGTAAGAAAAGATACCTGTGGGTTTTCATTTGCCGGTTAGTTACTACTGCATACGACGTATTTTTGTCTACAACAGACAGATACAGAAAAGAAGAAAGAACAAGAAAGAAGAAGAAAGAAGAAAGAAGAAAGAAGAAGAAAGAAGAAAGAACGGTAAATATGTGTATCTCGGGATTCTACATCTTCACCAAATGCGGCTGCTGCGACATTCCCATCGCCGGCACCGAGACCAAGTGCGAGTGGGCCAAGCTGTCGGGCCGCATGTGCAACGACTATCGGTACACTGTCGCGCGCGACGAGGAGAAGTCTAAGGTCATTGATAACATGAGCTGCCCGGATTGCTATAGAGCACAGGTGAAGGGGAAGGTGGAGAAGAGATTGTTGAAGAAAAGGGTGGTTGCGGGTATGGGGAAGCTTGTTAAGGGGCTGTCGCAGATTGAAGTCTTTTAGTCCCACCTTACGTTCGTTAGTAATGGCTTGATGCACGTGCGTTAATAATACCTTTTACTGCCAATGTGGATTCTCAGCTCTTGATAGGTGTGTCTTTGAAGTGAGCTGAAGGGTACATGTAGTGGCTTTGTGAGGAACTGAGCAAAGAGATCCAAGAGACCGAAACCAAATCAAAAAGTTGGAGAGTTCGCTCAAGAAGATTTGGCATGCGAGTAGATTGCATGAAATAGAAAACGGGAAGAAACGAGCGCAAGAGACGAGTAGACAGGAACAGAGAATGGAGATAAGATTATCACGCCGAAAACTTGACAATTCGTCGTCACTGCACTTCCCGTCTTCTATAGACTATACACAACCGCATCTCTTACACTAAATCTAGATATTGGGACGTGTAGTAGCTATTTGTAATAGAAGAGTTGCTAGAAACCCTAGGCCGGAGGTTCTGAGTCTATGCACAGATTGAGACAAAATGCTATTCGCATCAGTTTCTATTCCGGGTAACATTGTTCACGTACAATTAGTGCGTTCTGTTGTAGGTTTGTCCCCTCTTTGTTGTGTCTTTTGAACAGTTCCGTGATAAGTAAAACAAGCACGCCTCCTGCTGTTTGTCCTTGAGTCTTAGCTTACGCATTTTGCTTGACAAGTCTGCGACTCACTGAGCAACTAATTATCTCCACTACTTAATTGTTAAACTTAATAATTCAACCTACATCAGCAACCATACATAAGTTACCCCCAGACCGCTCAACCCACGCTGTTTTCCCCTTATTGCCAAAATGGGCAGGAAAAGGTTTGTCGAAACCGACGTCCCCCTCACCGTCCCTCCGCGCGCCTCCTCCTTGGGCTTCTCTGATACCTTTCATGGCAGAAACCAGGTGTGCGATCATCCCGAGGACGGCCAATGCTGTTCAGGTCTATGCTATCCCGGCCGCTGCGCCGAGAAACAGATTCCCCCTCAAAAACAGATGCCCCCTCAAAAGCAGATGCCCCCTCAAAAACAGACGCCGCCTTATAGAGAGAAAACGGTTATGAAATCAATTAGTCTTCGCCGAGCATATAAACAGGACGGACTTAGTCCTCAAGAAGGCGGGGCCCAGTGTACTCAGAATGGAGAGAAACAAAAGCATCAAGCAAGGCACGTACCATCGCAACCTGGTATTGACCCTGGGAGAAAAAGCCCATTCGAACGCCCTCAGAACCCTATCAAGCACTATATATCTTTCCAATCACTCAAGTCTTCGCGGGGTGAACAAACGCAGGAGGAGAAGGAGCAGAAGCTAGCATTTCTTTCATCTCTTGCATACATCCAAAAATGGAGAGAGGACGAGATTCGGCGCCCTCGAGAGGAAAAGAAACAGAAACATCAAGTGAGGCCGGTACCTGTTGAATCCATTCCTGTCCGTGTCGTAGATTTCCCCTTTCAACGGAGCCACAGCACTGTGGAAACTAGCATCGGCCAAGAATCTGAATATCTTGGCGAGCAAACTGAAAAGGAACGGAAGACTGCGGTGGAGGGGAAATCGGCGTCGAGTGTTCAAGAAGCATACCTTCAGGATGAAACTCGAGAGGGGGTTCAGTTCGTTGAGGAAAAACCAAAGTACCAAGAGAGGCCAGAACACCGAGAGAAACCCAGACATCAAGAAAACCCAATATATCAAGAGAAACCGATAAAATACCAAGAACCAAAATACCAAGAACCAAAACATCATGCCCCACAGTATCAATCCCAAGACGGGTTCATTGATGAACAAGAGACAGATCGGGGATCCATTCTCTATGAGACCCTACTCAAAGACACCCAACAAGAACCTGAACGTCCGCTCTCTGCGAGTCCAGAAGAAGAAAATAATACACTCCCTGATCATCAACCCCTGCCCACCGCCCTACCCACGCCCAGACCCCGATCTCGAGCAGATATTCTTTCAGCCGTTCCAAGTCCAGCAGACGACGACGACGGACGGCCTTTTACTTTTAGTCCGGAAAATGACGACCTTACGGATGATGAACACGAACAAGTTATGGCGATAATAAACGAAACACGAAGAAAGCTTACTGCACGTAGTATTACTGCAGACCCACTGGCACCCAAGCAAGATGGTGATGATGATGATACCCTCCATCAACCCCTACCCACCGCCCTACCCACAACCAAAAAATCCCGAGTTCTGTCTCCCGAAGACAGCGAACACGAAGAACCCCCCTTCAGTCCCATCATGCCCTTCGCTCCCAACACCACGGACGTCCCAGAAGAGATGGACGATTCGTTCATCCTGACCGAGGTCGAGCATGACGATTTTATTTCACAGCTCGCGGCGCAACAAGCAGCCCTGAACCGACAACTGCACGACGAGTACCTGAGTCCGATCAGTGACGACGACGACAACGACGACGAGGAGTACGGAATGAGGTTGAGACGGGTTATTTCGGTGGATGAGGACGAGCTGCTGCAGCTGTGTAGCCCCACAGCGCCAAGACATAATAGTACCACCCATTCTACCTCCGCTTCTACCTCCGACGATCTGCGTGAAGACACCAACTCAGGGCATTCATCTGACGACTGCAACTCTTCCAGGGAAGATGACTACACCCACCACACACAGGATGAAGTGTGCGAATGCGATGGTGCAGATGATGATGATGATGACGACGAAACAACGGACAAACAGGAAAATATGGATGAAAATACAAACCATCAACAACTACAACAACAACAACAACAACAACAGCATGAAGAAACCCAAACAACAACCCCTTCTTCTTCCCCTGAGCCCCGAAAGAAGGACTACAGCAGAAACTCCCCCTGGACAGACGAGTTCTCCTACATGCTCAAGTCCAAGCTGCCCGCCGGACACAAGAAATCCTTCGGCGAGTGGCAGCAGGAGCTCGAAGACAAGATTAATGGCACACGTCCTCCTACAATATAAAATTATTAATACCGCAAAATAGAAAAACTTACTTTTTTGCATATTTCACTGTAAAGTCCTAAGACATCAACAAGGTGAACCCTTGCAACCCAAGTAACTTTGGTACAATGCCAAAACTTAGATAGTTAGACTTCGCTTCTATGCTACCGCTACCATCATGATTTTTAAAAACCCTCCACCACATATGTGTACACTAAAAATATGGCCCAACCCGACAAGAAAGAAACCTAAACGCCACAGCCCCAGTCTCTTACATACCTACATCAGCTAGGCAGCCGGCCCATAATATTAAAAACCTCGCAAATATCTCTCGATTCTTTTCGCGACATGCGCACGCCTGCTGTTGGGAGTCATTGTGCTAAAGTCCAAGTCCTACTCGTCGTCATCGTCAGCGTACCGAGGCCCGCTCGCGGCTGGGGTCTCGGGCGCGCCGCCAAAGGCAGCCGGGGTAGGTGCGCCATAGTAGCCACCACCGCTGGCGGCAGGTGTGGGTGCGCCCGCAGCCGGGGTCGGGGCGTCGACGGCAGCCCCCCATCCGCCCTGCCAGGATGACGACGCGCCGGGGGTAGGGGCGCTGACTGGGCCCGATGCACCGGGTGTCGGCGCCGAGTATGCGTAGGATGCGCCGGGCGTCGGCGCGTTGAGGGCTGGTGTGGGTGCTGCGAGACCGGCGCCGGGAGTGGGAGCGTCAAAGGCGTACGAGGAAGCGCTCGCTCCGGGTGTGTATCCCCACGCGTCGCTGCCGCTGGCGCCCGGAGTCGGGGCTGATACTCCGTACGCGGGTGTCCTTCCGCCACTGCCAGCACCACCATAAGCCGGTGTCTTGGAGCCATGACCGAAGCCGTCCTGAGGAGCGGGCGTCTTGGCACCCGATGACCATGCAGGCGTTCGTGAGCCGAGTCCGCCGTACGCTGTGGCGCCTCCATACGACGTGCGGCTGCCGTCTCCATACGGATTGACAGTGCGCGAGCCGTCGCCCCAAGCGGGCGTTCGTGAGCCCGAAACATCGCCGCGGCTCCAGGCTGGTGTGCGTGCCGTGGCTGCACCATGTCGTTAGCATTTAAAAAATTAATAATGGAAAAAGAAGGGGGAAAAAAAAACTCACTCTTCGAAGACCCCCATGCCGGCGTCCGTTCCCCTCCTCCCGAAGCCATGGGCGTCCTGCTCCCTCCTGGCCAGTTGCTGCCTCCGTTGGATCCTCCAAACCCACCGCGTCCACCGCCCCCGCCGCTATAACCGCCGCGTGCTCCTCCCCTTGTGTAGATGTCGATGGGCCGACCGGTGATCTTGTCCACGAAAAGTAAATCTGTCTTGGCCACCGTGACAATCTTGCTCTTGGTGTGAAGCTCGACACGGGCGTGGCTCTCGGTCGCGTCTTTGACGATGCCCAGCAGGCCCTTGTAAGGACCCTTTTTGACCTTGACTGTCTGGTGGATGGCACGGTCGGGCCCGAACGTCGTCTTGGGCGCTTGCATGTTGTTGGCGCCCGCGGGATTCCGCTTGAGGGCCGGGTTCATGGCATTCAGGTCGGGGCCCGCCGTCGTGTTGTTGATGCGGCCGCCCTTGGCTGCGATGGTGGCCACGTTGTTGGCCCGCGTCACAAACACGCCGGCATTCTCCTTCATTGTGTTGCTGTGCAGGAACACGAACGATCGGTGGATGTGGATGATCTTTCCCTGCCGCTGCTGCCCGCCGTACTCCTTGACCACGTCCTCCCCCCGAATCTCCGAGCCATTTCGATCGGCCGCAACTGCTGTCTTTCTCCTAGGAAGCTTGTTGGTGATTTGCGTAGGCAGGATCTGCCTCGTGTCGCCGTTCTGGTCCAAGACCACCAAAGACTCGCGGTCGACCTTGACGATGCATCCCACCGTTGTCGGGTCGAGCTCAACGAGGTCAAGAAGTGCGTACTGGCCCAAGGCCCCTTGGCCGCCAATGTCGTCTGCCTCACGCAAGTCTTTACTAAAGACGGTGATTTCCGCATGGGTCTGGTCGGCCAGAAGCGTCACTTTGTCGTCCACAATCTTCAACACCATGCCGACCTCGTCACGGAAGCGGCTCGCGCCCATCACCTTGACGTGGTCGCCGACCTTGAACCGCTTGCGGAGCCCCTTGTTCGGCACTTCGATGGTTTGGCCCTTCAGGGCGCCCTCCGTCACCTGCAAAGTGACGATGTCGCCCTGGACATTGGTGGCCTTTCCAATGACACCCCGCTGCTCGCCCTGGTAAACTTCAATGATGTCGCCGGGGACGTAGGCAACATTGCTGCTGTCGTTGAGGCTGGCTGCAATAGCCTTCAGGTCGAGGCTTTCCGTACCATCCTCGGCGTTGCTGGCAAACTTGGTCACCTCCTCCAGGGTTGGGTGGACGTCCTTGACATCGAGCTGCTGGATCTTGATGTCCTTCACCTGGAAGCCGTTCTCAAACTCCTCGCCCATGTAAACAAACGAGTTTGACTGTCCGCTGCCCTGGATGTGACGCGGGTGCCTCTTTCTCGCCTCCACCTCGCTGAAGAGCCGTTGAGGGGGCCGAGGTCCAGGCATGCCCGGCCGCTTGCGCTTCCCGTCAGCCGTCAGGTTCGAGTGGGGATCATCGCGAACACCGTAGTCCAGTCTAGGGATGAAGCGAACACGGGCTTCGAGGCCGTTCTGGGCAATGTTGATGACTTGGGCGAGGTCGCCCGCGTGTTTCGCTGGCTTCTTCAGCCGCACCCAGGCTCCGGGCTCCAGCATCGGCGTCTCCTGGACGCGCAAAAGGTCAGGCATGTCCTTGATCTCGACCAGGATCATCTTGGTCCGCGGGTACGCGTTGAGGACACCGTCCAGCGCAATCAAGATGTCGTTCTGCCGCTGGGCTTCGACGTAGATGTAGCCCTTCATGACTGAGGTGACGCCCCCGCGCTCAAAGGCCGACGTGATGGCGAGCTCGTTCTTAGTGCCAAGTCTCTCCTCCACGCGGCGCATAATGCTGAAGATGACCTCCCTCTCCTTGCCCTCCTTGCACCTGACGGCCCAGATGCTCGGGTCCTCTACACTAGGAAGTAGCAGCCGCTTAGGTACGACCGTCATATCGCCGTAGGCTTTCGCGGGCGCCCGTTTGCCGTAACGTTCACGCAATATCTCGGCCTGCTTCTCCGCGTCGAGGCTGGCTTCCATCTCTCGCCGGCGGTCGAGTTCTCTATGTCTCCTATCGTCGTTGAGCCGGCCGCTCTCGGCGATATCATCAGGATGATCATTGTCGATGAAGTCCTCTATCTCTTCGCCGTCTTTTTCCTCATCCTCGGCCTCGTCCTCGTCATCCACCTCGGCTTCGATATCGAAGAAGGCTGCTCGGTTGTCTCTGCGCCGCTTGCGGCGAGGACGCTAAGTTCCGTCAGTTGCCAACTCACCAGAAATACAAGATTGTTGCGAAAAATGCATTGGAAAATGAAGCTCGTTTCGTAGAAAGCGAGGATTCAGGATGGGGCTGCAAACTCACTCCTGCGATATCGTCTTCTTCATCATCTTCTTCTTCATCCTCGTCTTCATCCTGATCGGCCTGTTCACCGCCGTCCTCTTCGTCCTCTTCCTCTATTTCTTCATCCTCCTCGCCCTCGCCGTCCTCCTCCGCGGCGACTGTTTTGCGCGATCGCTTCGACGCGCCATCTGCCTCATGGTCATTTCCGTCATCGTCATCCACCGGACTGCTGCGCCGAGCATTCCGCTTGCCGTCAGTTTCGTCGTCAGACAGGTCGGCGGGCGCCGGATTGAAGTTGTCGTCCTCGGATTCGGAGTCGCCTCCAAATTGCAAATCGTTGGACGCCATTTTCGCGGGCGACGAGGATTGTCGTGTGAACTCTAAAAAGCTGTGAATAATATCGGAATTAATGAGGAGTTGTACGCAGTCTTGGTCAGCGTGGAGACTTGAACAACAAAGGAAAGTCGCTCGACAGAATCGGTGGACGCATTTGGTATTTGTCTAGTTCTAAGTTTTGTCCGTCGATGAAGGCACGCAAGTGCAGCTATGGACGGAACACGGCTATAACGCTAGTCCAGAAACAGCTAATTAGTGGTCAGTGCCGGGGCCAGCTTTCTCCAGGGCCACCCGCGCCACCGTCACCAGCCGCTGCAGGTGGGGCGGGCGTCTTACCGTGAGAATGACACCAACCAGGCGAAACAGAAAGGAGAGCGCACTCATACAAAGGTCGCGATTTCAATGTCGCCTTTATAACCCAAAACAACGTTTCAACATTCGTCCGTAAGGGATCTCGGAAATGGCTATAGCCCAAATGTTACTACGCTCAGGTTCGTTAATTTTATTGGCGTTTGCAGCTCAGTATCAGATGTCAATGATAGTCGCTGGGTTAATTTCCAAGTCCAACCTTTTATGTGAATGCCTCAAGTGAGCACATGTACCAAGTCAAAGGAATAACAACCCGTCAGTACACGCAAGCGTGCATAGATAAATAGTTATAGGTTTTCAAGGGATCGTTGTCATCAACTTATTTTTTTTCTTAACGTAGATACTAAACAACACCCTTCCAACTCCACCGATACTCCTAGATCGCAAATCTAGCCATGGTGAAGGCGCCCAGTGCAAGCAATAAGACGACGCCGAATATAATAACTAACCCATGCGTGCCGACTGCGCTCAGCGGGATGCTCAACATTGCTCTGCAATCGTTAGCTTCCTCTCCCACTTTGCCACTCTTTTGCCACTGTTTTTGCTTTCACTCTATCCTTCTGAGAGACCCACGAGAAGCTACAACACATGACTCGTCCCATAAAACTGTCCGAAGCGGTTCGGCTTGGTTAATCTACCACGCATTAACTTTCCATCACCCCTGTTTTTCATCGTTAGGGTAGGAGTTCGGGGTTCTCTGGTAAGTCTTTATTCAAGGTAACCTGTAGTTTGTAGTTTGTATTTGTACATAAAGTAGATATAAATGATCACAAACCTTAATACAGAAAAAGAAAAAAATGTCAGTCATCAACCTATATCATGTGTTATGTTCATCACCATGACCGGTCCGGCCACCGGGGAAGTGGGGTTAGAAGGTACGCTGATAACTAGGTAGCAGTTCGACATGGACAAGACACGACACGATTAATAGTTCATATTTTTCACAATTTTCACACCGGTCAATTTCAAAGTTTGTTAGTTCGGCAGCAGGTACTCGGAAAGGTTCAGCTGGCAAGTCACGTTCAGACGCCTACCCGCAGCCCAAAGGGGAAAAATGGGAAAAGGACGAGAAAATAAGAACTGACCGACATTTCTGCGGCAAATCTACCCTCAGGCTATGAGTTGATAATTACATCATACCTTATATTGTACCACTTCGCAACCTGGTTCTTTGCTTTTTTTTTCGCACAGGTTTGTCTTTTTTCTTTCTTTCTCAAACTACATGTACTCTGCAGGGTAATAAATCTCTTCGTCCTAGTCTGATGCCAATCTACGCAGGTACCTTAATTAGTCGTTGGCACAACTTTGAACCTAAAAGACCACTTGCTTCCCTTCCTAATGGCCTTTTCAGGAGCACGTACGTTTCAAGCACTGCAGGTACGTAGATTAAAGTCCATGACAGAAACACATATCATCCCGTTGTTTTTTCTATCTTTATTATACCTAGGCTGTCCCCTGATAAAGTCCCACATGTGTATGGCATACCCACCTCCCTACTACGGCAACACCTTTTCGCAGACATCCCATGTCCCTGCCCGGCAAAACGGAAGAGACTGCTGATACTTACCTAAAGATACGTATAATTAATGCACATGGAGATGTTCCGACCTCTCTGTTCTTTTCCTTTCAATACTCTCTTCATCAGGCTGTGTCCAAAACCAGCCTCGTACAGGTATATTGACTGGAGCCCTGTCGGTCAAAAATCCCGTCAAGGTTGCGAAAGCCTCCAGATTGAAAGGCCTTTGCCTCCCCGCTCCAATCCCGCCCTCATCCCATTTTATCTTAGGTCCCAAAGTGTGAGACCACTTGGCTCAATGGAACGCGGCTGCGACGCAAGCCTTACGCCACACACTGTGGCCGCAGCGCACAAAAAGGGGTGGACAAGTGTTGGGAATCATGCATTGTGACATGGGGAACGCACCGTGTGCACGAACGCTAGAACTTGCCGTTTGATTAGTTGAACTTTGCGTAACGGTACTGAAATCCAGAAGTCAGAATGAGGCGGAGTGGGGGAGCCCTGTGTGGGAACAGGTAAAGGGAAAGGTGTCAAGATCGATAAGAAAAATGTTGTAGACGAAACGCAAATGAAAACGAAAGACGCAAAATTAGAATAAATAAGCGAGACAAAACGCCCCGAGAAATAGATTGCCTGAATGGCGCCGCCTCGCATATCCATGCGCTCTGTGCTCGACAAGGAGTTGGAAACCTACCTATGCCTGGTAGCATTCGTGGCGCATCTGCTAGAAAATAGTGACATATTCCCTCCGGCACTCGCTCTGGAAGGATACTCGTGGCTTGGGTCATTGGCCTTGACTAAATGAGCTCAGACTGGATTTTCATCATTGCTCACATCAAATTGCGGCCAACAAATCCCGCTTGCCTTTCAAGGGAAGCAAGCGATCAGTAGGTGTTGATCATGAATGAGAGTAATCCACCTCAGCGCGATTCTGCCCGCGGGGTGAAGAACTCTTACTCACGTGCTTGCCTTTCAAGTAGGGCAAGCGATCAGTAGGTATTGATTCTCTGAACGAGAGTGGCCCACCCAGCTCTTGCACTGAAGAAGTGAAAAAGATGCGAGAATGACAATGGGCATCCAGGCAGGAATTTATAGAAGCTGAAATCCTGTGGCCCACGGTTAACCCGATCCGATCTCTTAGTCATATGCTTGCCTTTCAAGGGGGGCGAGCATCAGTAGGCACGTACGCTGGGTAATGTCGTCACTCGACACAGCTCTCAGGCATCGAAACGCCCTAGCGTCCAATACGGCCAGATTGATACGGCCAGATTGTTGGAACGGTCGGAAGTCACAGGGTAATGACTGGACCCACAACGTGGTACTTAACGGCGGCGAGAAATGAGCGACCGCCCCATTCGAGACAGTGGATGGTGAATTTATGATTGCTTGAAAGACACGCGAGATACCCAGGGCAGTGTTTATTTACTATGACTGGAGCAAATGTAGAATGTATTTGCAAATGACTACTCAAGTTATCTATGAATGAATGTCGCTGCAAGCGTAATCCAGATAGCCATAGAGAGAGGCTAACTAAACAAATTGCTTGCACCGCCGAAAAGGTTGATCTTGCACCGACGTGCAAGAACTGGGTGGGCCACCCTCATTGGGAGCTGGAACAGCCATCCCTAGGGGGCCCAGACGCCAAAGGCAAAGGTCAAAGACCAGGTGAGCGTCAAGGAGATAAATGGGAAAGTAAAAATATATTGAAGTAGGCTATGTGATGTGGGAAAGAATATGTAGAGGAGAGGAAGAAACAGAAGAGAAGCTGGGGGACAAGGAGCCTCAAGTACTCGAATCTGGACAGTCGAGCTGCCTCTGGATGATGACGCAAACCGCCTGCTTCATGTTAAAAGGGCAACTACGTCTCGGGCAGAGTTCCTGGTCTGGCATGATCACTGCTCCCAAAGGGGCAGGCACTATCCGTCCAGTTCCCACGACCGAGAAGGACCACCGATCGATCGATCGGCGTTCAAGACAGAAACATGGAATGGATAGAAGGCATGCGGTTCGAGAATCACGATCACGAAGAATGCCACCTCCTGATTCCCTTATGACATGAACCTTGAGCTTGCTTTGCACGACCACGATATCAACCCTGGCAAAATACTGACATTCGGGGAGATCCATAGATACCATAGAGAGAGACAGCTCGATAAATACTCGCCTCCGGAGGTCTAACTGGGTCTCGCTACATTGCAATCGAATGTCGGCTGAGGGACAGGCAAGCTGCGACTTCCTTGAAGATTCAGGACCTTCCTTAGGCGTCCATTCTTTTCCGGTCCCCAAACCCTTATGGAAGCCAAACCGCCTTCATTTCGTCATATTGATGGAAATCTGCTCAATTACTCGGATCCCACGACCTGGACAGAAGAAAACGGCAGGAGCTCGCCGGAGGGGCGGGAAACTCGGAACTTTGACAAGCAACGGAAGGAGCAAAGCAAGCAAGCTTCCTGTGTAAAGCTGTTCAAAGAACTTTCGAGTGGGTAGTAATGACACGCCAAAGTCGGGTGGCAAAAGTCCTGCCTGAGACGGAAGGAACGCTGCTGCTTGCAGCTTCCCGTATCCTGCGTTGACATGGAGTTCTTACACTGCGTCAGGGCAGCATTGACAAAACAGTTTGCTCCGGCTTTGAGTCTCGTGATTGGATTTCCAGGAGACTTTTGTCCGCGTCAGAACGCAACTGCCTTCTAGGTTCGACACGATAGGTAGATTCTTGCGTTGTGGTTCTCGAGCTATCCATATGTCTTGTGGGACTCTCAGAGACAGAAAGATTGCTGCGTTGGACTCCAAGGCCAGCTCGCTTTTTGTCTATATTCCGAAGGAAACCAACACAAGGTAATCGACGAAGGAGAAGTAAAGGGCTTTAAAACACGCGTAAAGAGTTCCCCGGCAAAGGAGAGGAGCCAATACAGTTTTTGTCCATTTCACCGATGGTTCAATGTGGCAGGGACAGCTGCGGAAAAGCACATTGATGGAGCACGATCACCATCCTCCAGGAGAATCCCTCATCCAGTGGTCCGTCGTGAAACTGCTCAACAGCTCTTGCTTTTATCTTATGTAAAGTATCCATGAATACGACCGTATTTCCCAATCCGGAAGGCTTTCATCACACACAGATGGTAGGCAGTCATCGCGCGCCTACTTTCTAATAATTACCCCTTTTCCATCCAAGCTTTGCCCCTTTTTCCGCCTAAGCGTTTTTTGTTGCCCGCATTTCCCAGCCACCACAACGAGCCATTCTAAACCCTCACATTTCTGCTTTTACATGGAAGGCTAGTGGTTAGAACCCGAGTTGAATATCTCGTTTATCATTAACTTGCGGGCGAGCAGAACTGGAGGGAAATGTTCCCCCTTTTCTAGGGATTCAACTCTACTTACACTGCGAGTCCTGTGATAAGGGGCTAGGGGTTAGGGTTAAGTGACTTAAAAACGCTACCGAGAATTTCAGCAAAAGTTCAAGCGACTCTAAAGTTCAATGCTCTGAATTTCGGCAATTTCGTCAAGGTAGTTAGGGTGTGCAGCTCACTGGACTAGCTGTAAACGAACAATAGCGAGTGTTAGTGCCGGTTCGTGGAGTTCGCCCCTTTTCCTGTGAGGTGGTCAGGATGCTTGCTAAATCACATACGTCCCTTAGTCACATCTCTAGTTTCCCTGTCTAACACCAACCAAACGACCGTGTGTACTTCCTTAGATGATAATGAATCACCTGTTCAAAACTTCTTTAGCGTATCTAACTTCAGCCGAAAAATGCAAGGGGAGTTTACAGCCCCACTTCGGCCACAACCTAACGCTGCCGTTAACTACCTGATGGACTAGTACCTAACCTTTACCTTGTATTTCTTACGAACAACGACTCACTCACAACACGGCAGATACATCATATGCATGCTAATAAAACTCTCGTACATTTCGCCCTTTTATCCTGCCCTAGCAGACGCTAAAGCTACCTTTATATGCTCCCTACATCTTTTATAAACATGAAATAGGTATGACTCCGTAAAAATGATGTGATATGATAATCCCCCTACCCTTCCCCTTCCCTTCGTTAGTACCAATCAGCCCAGAACGGTTTGCAAATGAAAAAGGGAGCTCATCGGCTCACACAGATTTGCTGCTAGACGTGTAGTGTAGCAAGTAAAAACGCAAATGAATTTGGAAATGGAAATGGAAAGTGGAAAGCATAAAGCAGGTATACATCGCTTATTTCACCTACCCAGCCCCTTTAAATTTCCTTCCTATTTGCCCTCCGTAGTAATACCATAAAATGTTATCCCTGAACTCCTTCGACTTTGTACAGAATGAGATGAAACGCCCCCCTCCACTACACGCCCCCCATTCCCGACCCCCCCAGAACATTGATGACAGCAACTAATCTTCGTCCACCTCTTTCCGACCAACAGTCGAGATAAACTTCTGGTATTGCTGCTCCTCGCTGCTGTCCGTGATCATCTTGCTGCTATAGATCCTCGATCGGGGCGGCAGCTCTCTGATTTCCGGCTTGGGGAGTTTTGTTGCAGAAGTCCATAAAACCCCAGGCTGCGCTGGTGCCGGCGTTGACTCCTTCAAGTTCTGCTTGGCTGCTGCACCGTTCGTCTGCTGCTCCGTCTTAGCATCCTTCGACTTGTCGTCAGACATGGTCGTGTCCTCCCTGCCATCACCCCTTGGCAATCTCATAGCCAGTAAGATGTATTCAGCACGCGTCATCTTGTCCATCACATCCTCCATGTACCTCCGCACCTCGTCAACCGGGGCAACCACCCTGGCGAGGTTGTCCAGGTGCCGTCCGACAGGGGCATACAGACGGATCGTCACCGGTTGATAGTAGTCCAGCTCGGGATCCGCCACCGGGTATTCCGATTTGCTGCCCTTGCGGACGATAAGAAAAGATGCAATCACCTGCTGCCCCGAGGGCACAGGCACATACTCCAGTATGCTGAACTTGGGAAATAGAAACCGGTCACCTGTGCCGCCTGCAAACTCGAATACCACCGCAGAGATGTCTGGTTTCACCGGGGGCGGAGGACCCCTCGAGCGAGTGGCTTGCTGATGATGCTGTGGAGTAGCAGCTGTTGGTGTTGCTACAGTGGGTGATGATGCCGCTGCCGAGCCGTTTGCGATAACCCCATTCGTGGGCGTGGATACGACAGGCGACTGTACATGTGTCTCCTTGCCGATCTTGCTGCGCAACTCGTCGAGAATAGCCTTGAGATCTGTAGCATCCGAAAACTGCGGCCGGTTCTCAGCGATGCGCCTGACGAGCTCTTGTGTCTTGACGTCATCTAGTGCCGCCTTCACGAGCAACACCACCAAGGGATCACTCCCTGCTGGTGGCCGTAGGTCGGTAGATGTCTGTTTTGGATTCGAGTTCCACACGATGTCCAAAATAGCCCGGACCTCGTCGGCGAAATACCGAACTGTTCTGCCGTCCACCAGCAGCCTATCCGCCGACGGCCCCACAGGTTGCCCTTTCCGCTTGCTCTCGACAGTGATCGCATCTATAATGCGCTGGAATTGCTCAAGCTCGATTTTGCTCGCTTCGCCCTGTGCTACCTTCTTCATAAGATCTCGTAGATGGGGATCCTCTCCTGCCCTCTCTGCTAACGTAAGAATGATGGGATCTGTTCCCGGAGCAGGCCTTCCCGAGACGGCAGGCGCGGGCGCTCCATTTACTGGGGGTCTTGCCTGAGGGTTTGCCATCTGCGCACCGGGCGGAACCCCTGATGGTCCTCCTGGTTGCACTCCTGGTGCTACCATTGGCGCTGCCCCCGGTGGCTTCATATTAACAGCAACTGGAAGACCTGGCGCAGGCCCAGGTGCTTGTAATGGAGGGGGTTGTCGTGGCGGCTGGTTATGGACGACCGGCGTCGCCATGGGAGGCCTCTGTGCGGGCTGCGGTCTGATGGCACTGGCTGAAAGGACCGACTCCATGCCCCGCGGCGGGGCTGCAGTTCTCGGCGCTGCCGGTATGGTAGATGGCGTCGCTTGAGGAGGCGGTGGGTGCGACTGTTGGAATTGTGTCTGTGACGCGACTTGAGATAGCACTGCTGACTGTGTCGGTGCCTGCATGTGATTCGGGACTGGTGTTTGTCCCTGGGGCGGGGCTTGCATTTGCGTCGGTGTTGGAGGCTGACTTTGTGCTGGTATTTGGTTCGGAACGTTGGTTTGTGGCTGTGTCTGAGATTGTGACGGCGGCGCTGCTGCAGTCGGCGTGTTTGTTGAGGACGCGGGCTTTGGAGTCTGCGGAGCTGCAGGAGCAGCGGGAGGAGGAGGAGGAGGAGGAGGCGGCGGCATGACTCCATTCGGCGGCCCGTACTGAATAATCGGCCTAAATGTTGCGGGCGGTGGAGGAGGAGGAGGAGGTTTCGGATCCTTCACGCCATACATCGTTGCCTCGAAAATGTGCGGCTCGACGGTTATGGTTACGTGACCTAGCTTGGTCATGCTATCTTTTGGCGGATTTTTCGCGTCCTCGATCACGACTCCCTTCCGTTTGGTGGGCTTTGTCCAGTACCTCTCGAATATGCCGTCGGTAATCCATGCCAGGCGCGAACGTACGAGTGACTCGGCGAGAACACCACTAATCGGCGCATGAAATTGTCAGATGCAAGCTCACGTTAGTAGTAAGCGACCGGAACAATAGCTCACCTCTCTTGTATTGACTGGTACTCGCTGCTGGGTAGATCCTCTGGTTGAGGTGTTTCCACCGTAGGCAGAGGCTTGCCAGCTGTAATCGCCTTCGGCAATGGCGGCGGAGGAGGCTTTTCGACGACCGGCTCTGGTTCTGGCTCCGGAGCAGTTGCCGGAGTGACTGATCTCTGCGGAGGCGTGATAGTTCTCTTCTTCGCCATCTGCTCAGCTCTCGCAGCCGCGCGAGCTGGCAATTTCCTCTTCTTCTCCATTGGAACGTCCAAGCGAACCAGTTGTTGGGCAGTGCGAAGTGCGTCGTCAGAACCTCATCGGAAAAGGTGAGGTGTCTCGTGAGGCACCAGGTTCGATAAGAAAAGGGTATTCGTGCGCAGCGTCACAGGAGGTTCAGGAGTAAGCAGAAGTCGCCCGGGCGAGGCAAAGACGTGTCCAACGCGATGGACAAGCGTCAAGGCCGGGGCGAAGTAGCAAGTGAAAGATGCAAATGCGGGCCGTGGAAGGAATGAGGGAAACTCCAAATAAAATGGGTGGGTACAAGGGTCGGTGGTACACTTGAGGTAAAAGTATGCGCTAAAACCCTGGCAACAGAAACTTGCATAAGGTAAGGTCTGTGCCGCTCATTGGGTGCTGTTGAAAACCGGAAGTGCCCTTTCTGCCGTATCACAATGCTTCAAGAATGTTCTCGTGCTCAAGGCTTCCGGGTCCGAATCATCAGTGTGGTCTTGCTATTCTAGTACATAGGTAGTGAGGGCACTACAGTCTATTAATCATCGGTCGATTCATATGTTGTTTAGTGCCCAATTCCGCGCATTCACGTGTCCGATCTGGTTCTGCGCCACGGACAGACGTGAGATCTCCATAAGGCTTGCGCAGAGCTTCGTTGCGGCTGACTGTCGGTGGGACGCGTGAGATAAGCCGCATCCTTAGACTGACTTTTAGCCGTAGTAACAGCCCCGCAATCTTCTGACCGCATTTTTCCGCGGTCAGACCCTTGTCAAGCTAATAGCAACCCTAACTCTCCCAACACGCGGTTTCATTCGTCGGCCCAACGTCAGTTGTCGTCTGGGAGGAAACTTGGAAGGAGTTACCGGGCAGTTGGTGAGCGAACAACACCCTAAGTAGTTGCTGGTGATTGTTCATTTACTCGTTGGTTGGTCTAATATACATAAAAATAGGCATTCAATCGTAAAACCCCCCTTTTTCGCATTTATCCAGTAAAAGCAGTTTGCAGTCATACTGAAGCCTCAGGACAGGCTTCTCGGCAGCACCATGACGAATTCGGTCCATTGGCTAGTCGCAGGCATCGCGGTAGCTGCGCCTCTGGGCCTTTACCTCACTTTCCTCGGCTTGAGCGCCATTCCGTTTTTTCAGCGCCAGTAAGATGCGAAAGCGCTGGTCGGGAGTAGAGTTGACGCAGCTGACTGTTAATGTGTCAGCTTTCTGTATGCCCATAAGTTTAACACGCTTTTCTGGCATGATCTGAACCGGCCGGAGTACTGGGGGTTCGCCAGTCAGTATTTAATTCGCCTCATATAAGGTTTTAGTGACTGATATATAAAAGAGAACCAAGTGACCCCTTTTACACTCACCACGGCCGATGGCCAATCCCTCTATGCCTGGCACATCCTGCCATTGCAGGTCTACGCGCAGCATGAGTCCGAACTCGCTGCCCAGGATGCCGGGTTTTGTCATAAGATGACTCAATCGGTCAACTTCAAGCTGCTCAGGGATGACCCGAACGCGCGCCTTGTTATTTACTGTAAGCCCCCCTCCTTGTACACTTTTTCGTTCTGTGTCTAACATGTGTCAGTTCACGGGGTAAGTAAACATCGCCCCCTTTCCTCCGCCCCCACCGTTACATTCTCATCAAACTCCCCTTATCTTGTTTTCCCTCCAAGTGGGTTACACAAAGGAAGACCTAGCCATTACCGCCAACCCACTGACAGTTTGGTGCTACCGCCAACCCACTGATTCACCAAACTATTCGTGAATTGGCGGTAACAGCTTGGTCAACCTTTTTGTCAACCACTTGCCCCCTTATCTCGTTTCCCTCGTCCATCCTCGTCTCCCCTCCCCCCATTTTTTTAACAACATTACCCCCACTGACATTTCTTTGTGTACAGAACGCAGGCCACGTAGCACAAGCAATCCGGCCCGCCAGCTATCACGCCTTGACCGACGGCTCTCCGTCCACCCACGTCCTGGCAATCGACTATCGGGGGTTTGGCCACAGCACCGGTTCTCCCACCGAGCAAGGCCTCATTCTGGATGGCACCGCAGCCGTGGATTGGGCCATGCAAGTCGCCGGCATCCCCAGCAGCCGCATCGTCCTTCTTGGCCAGAGTCTCGGCACCGCTGTTACGTCCGGCGTAGCCGAACACTTTTCTCACGAGGGCGTGGACTTTGCCGGCGTGATCCTTGTGTCCGGCTTCAGCAGCTTACCTACCATGCTCAGCGGCTACGCGATTGCCGGCTGGGTGCCCGTACTTCGTCCGCTGGCCGCTTGGCCGTGGTTGCTACGCAAAGTTACCAACCGCGTAGTAGACAAGTGGGAGAGCGCCCAACGACTGGGGGAGGTTGTCCGTACAGTAAAGCAGAGAAACGGTAGGCTCAGGCTGACATTAGTGCATGCGAAGAACGACTGGGATATTCCGTTCCATGAAGACGACAAGCTCTTTGCTGGCGCCGTCAACGGCACGTTATCAGACCCTGCGGGTATGGGTGAGCAGGTGATGGAGAAAGAAAAGGAACAAAGGACAACACATACGGGGGAAGATGCGTGGGTGGCGAAATGGAAAGATGGAGACGTGGTCGTTCGGCAGGAAGTGTTTCCTTATGGAGGTAAGCCAAACCAAAAAAACAAACCAAAAAAAAAGAACGGGAAATGGAGTACTAACTAAAAGAAATAGGACACAACGATATCATGTACTACGCCCCTGTGCTGCTGTCAGTCATGAGGTCGTTTGGGCTGGACGAGGCAACGAAGCCCGTGATGTGATCAATGTTTACATAGATGGAGAACATGCCTGTGTACATTGGGTATCGCATGAGAGCGGCTGTCTTTGAGGACTACTGCGTCATTGATCTACTCAATTAAGGTTGGAAGATGATGTACTGCATTGGCTTGCTGCTAAGTGAGCTACTGGGTAGTCCTTTCCCCAGGTGCGGCGCGCGGAAATAAGCCGCTAATCCGGTTACCTGAATACACAAGCCCGCATGGCTAAGTGGTATAGCGTATCACTAGTACGACTAGGATAATGATAAGGTCATCAGTTCGATTCTGATTGTGGGCATCCGTAAGGAGCGTTCGCGTCCCATTTTGCCCTTCGCACACATATCAATGTAAATACTTCTCGTACCAACGTCCTGGAAGTGAACAATGCTTCATGTGTGATTGAATCAACAAAGGGAACGCACGACGGAACACGGCTAGACCATTCTATGGAGAGGAATACCGGGAAAAGATAGGAAACGCAGCAAAACAAAGCTTTGTAGGACAGGACCCCAACAGACTGATCAATCCTACGAATCATGTCCCCACCCAAACTGGCGGTTCAGTTCATTCATGGCGCTGACTCCAGCTCTGACAAATGAAATGGCGTTATCCTGAAGAGAATCACCCATCAGTGGCTCAGCGCCCTCAGAAGCAAGAAGATCTTGCTGGTCAAGCGTGCCCTGCCTCTTCTCCAGGACCGCGCGGTTGATGGCGCGTCCCCAGAGATTATACCACTGGTCCTCACTCATGCTGACATAGTCTCTCCGACCACCCTCCACGACCCTGGAGAAGTGCCAGTCGGCAAAGACGACCTCGAACCTCTTGGTGCGGAAGAAGAGGTACGGCCAGGTGAAGATAAACATCAGACTAAACGCACACAGCCACCAGATCCAGTTGGTCAGGCGCCACGTGTTGGTCTTGCACTCGTTGTAAACTTCGACCCATTCATTCTTGACGGGGAACGTGATTTGCAGGTGTCCCCTGTAATTGGTCCTCCGCACGAGAGATTCCAGCTTCCGCCGGACATTGTCCTCGTCAAACCCGACCATGCGGCGTCGCAGAGCGAAGCATTTTAGGCCGGCATGGCTGGCGCAGTAGCGGTGGCACCACTCGGCCAGGGTCGGCTTGTCAGCCAGACCGACCTCGACGCTCTGCCGGGCGCCGGGAGCACGCTTCCTCAACACCGTCCCGCGCCGAACCTTCTCCCCGTTCTCCGCGGTGCGCAGTTCGCGCCAGGACTGTTGACGCAGGGTGTTGGCGTGAAGGTAAAGGTAGGGCGTGAGTTCGACGAAGATGTCGAAGTCGGTGACTGTCTTTTTCTCCTTCTTGCCCGCGTCGTATACATTTTGCGTGTGCGTGCCGATCAGCCGGACGTGTGGGCGCGGCGGCACCAATGCCCACCATTGAATGTGCCTTTCGAGCAGCTTCGGGTCGTTGTCGAGACGTGAATCGAGGTAGTACTGGCTGCCGCTGTTGGCGTCCGTCTGGAATGGATAGGTATCGACTACGTCGCCGGGGCCGGCAGGCCGTGGTGGGTCGGCTGGGAGGAGCGGGCCGCTGCTACTGCTGCCCTCAACCGCCTCCTCGTAGAGCGGTGGAAGATCGTCTACTTGAAGCTCAGGAGCATCATCGTCCAGGAAGCGCTCACGCTCGTGCTCGCCAGGCTGCGTGTGCAGAGACACACCGTCATTGCTTACTTTGCGCGCTGGGAGAGTCGGTTTGCCCATGACTGACAATTGTTTGCTACTTTGCAGAAGGCATGAACCGGAGGTTGACAAAAATGTTCTGGTTGTTAGTCACTATGTGTTTGGCGCAATGGGAGGGTCGAGGCGCGGATAAGGAGGCGCAGGATCACCTCACAGGCATCAGATTCCGGCAGGCAGCAGTGGCGCAGCATCCATGTCCGCTAACAAGAAGTGCATTCAACCTGCCAAAATTCCAGGTTCTTGCCAAGGGCCCATGGAGACCCGCGTCTGCCCAACTGAAGAGGACGACATTGTTACAATACTCAACGAGCACTCTCCTCAGTCTGGCAGCTTTGAAATAGTAAAATTAGTTAGTCTAACTTTCATGAGACTGTACTCTGGATTTAGGTGAACACCATAAGGTGCATTGTGAATAACTACGGTGCCGGCCGCGAGATCTCTAGGTGATCAGCAGGGCCTCGCAGTAGTCTGTAGTCTACCCCGCGGAACCCGCCGTGTGTCTGGCAGCTGCCCCGCATTCGGCCGAGCAGAGCAGAACAAGCTTGCTGGCTCTTTCTGTCACGATTTACATATGAAACCAAAATTTGTCTGGAGCTCCCGGAATACCTCCACACTTTAGCTTCATTACCTAGCTCAAGCATTCCTATTTTCCCTACCTGCACTCCCACGCTCCGAAGAAGCTTCCTACTAGCTGCCGAACTCAATCACGACCATGTCGGAAGAGTCCAAGCAAGTCGACCCCGCCCAAGAGGCAGAGGCGCAAGAGGCCGCGCAGACTCTCGCTGACATGGCCGCCGGCAAGCAACCAAGCGCCGAATCCGACTCCGACTCCGACTCCGAATCAGAGGGCGAGAGTACCACTGCTCACGCTGGCTCCGTCGCGGGCGGAGATGGCACGAGCTCGTCGAAGGGCAAGAATAAGAAGAAGAAGAACAAGAAGAGGAACAAGCTTAAGCAGCTTCTAAGCGGCAGCTCGGCGGCCGACGCGGAGTCAGATCCGAAGAAGGCCATCGCGGGCCTGACGCCCCAACAAATCCAAGAATTTATGGCGCTGAACCCGGCACTGGCAAACGAGCTCTTGTCTGGCAGCAGCTCCTCAAACACGATGGACGCCATTGAGGCTTTCAAGAGACTGAAGCTTCAGGACATCATGACGGGCTTGGCGAGTAGCGGGAAGAACCGCAAGGATATGGCGTCATACAAGTTCTGGGCCACCCAACCTGTTCCCCAGTTCGGCGAGGAGAAGGCAGAGCTCTTTGAGGAGGGACCTCTCAAGATGCAAAAAGTCGAGGACATCCCCACCGAGCCGGCGCCGTTGGCCATCGACAAGTTTCGCTGGGTTACAATGGATCTCACAGACGACGCGCAGATGGAGGAGGTCGAGAAGCTGCTGTACGGACACTATGTGGAGGACGAGGAGGCCATGTTCCGGTTCAAGTACTCCAAGGAGGTTCTAAGATGGTGGGTCTAACACTCTGCGTTTGTCGTAGGAGCCGTTACTAATTGACCTTGTGTGTTTATGCAGGTCTCTGATGTCTCCAGGCTGGAAGAAGACGTGGCACGTCGGTATAAGAGTCGGCGAGACTCTGTGCGCGTTTATATCAGCTATCCCCGTCGAGCTCCGGGTCCGCAACAACATCCTACACAGCTCCGAGGTCAACTTCCTCTGCATCCACAAGAAACTTAGAGGGAAGAGACTGGCACCAGTGCTCATCAAGGAGATCACACGGCTGTGTAATATCGAGGGCGTCTTCCAGGCCATCTACACTGGCGGCATCGTCCTGCCGAGACCAGTGAGCACCTGCCGTTACTTCCACCGTGCTCTGAACTGGATGAAGCTCTACGAGGTTGGCTTCAGCCCGTGCCCGAACAACAGCAAGCCGGCATACCAGGTGCGCAAGTTTGCCGTTCCGGACCAGACCTCAACTCGTGGGCTTCGGCCAATGGAGATGAAGGACTTGGATGCTGTCCACGACCTCCTCTCGCGGTACCTTAACCGCTTCGATCTTGCTCCGGTGTTTAACAAGGAAGAGATTGAGCACTGGCTCGTGCATAAGCCTGAGTCTGGGGAGCAGGTTGTGTGGGCTTATGTCGTTGAGGCATGTTTTTTGTCTCTTGTCTTTTGCTCCTGTAGCTCTTCACTAACGTGCCTTTTAGGACGCCAACGGCAAGATTACCGACATGTTCTCCTTTTACTGCCTGGAATCTTCAGTCATCCGATCCGCGAAGCACTCGGCCATCCGTGCCGCGTATCTCTTTTACTACGCTACCGAGACCGGTCTCACAACCCCGGTCGACAGAGGCGCTCTGAAGGTCCGCATGAACAGTTTGATCGGCGATGCCTTGATCCTTGCCAAGCGATACAACTTTGATGTATTCAATGCGCTGTCCCTGATGGACAATGGGCTCTTCCTGGAGCAGCAAAAATTCGGTCCCGGAGACGGCCAGCTTCACTACTACCTCTTCAACTACAAGGCCAACCCAATCCACGGAGGCGTCGACAAGAAGAACCGGATAGACGAGGATAACTCGAGCGGTATCGGTTTTGTCGCATTCTAAATGCGCAGCTTCGACGCAATGGGAGGCTGCATGCAGCTCACTATTGCTAAAGCCAACCCAGAAAACCAATTTTGGCTACATCTCAGTCTAGGTAGCATCATGACGTGGAAACAGGAGGAAAGGATGGAAGGAAACATGACATGATCATGTGGCTCGGCGTTAGTGGTTGAGGTAGGGGGCGGCATGGATGGACAAGGCTTCTTCGGCATGAGTGGAGGCAGACGTCGAACACAAATGAGCCTAGATTGGTTTCACCAACTTGAGCACAGATAGAGAGCTGCATGTAGCATTCTGTGTACGCACATCATTAGATACCAAACAACCATACCCTCTATTAAACCGAATACTAAGTATCATTCCCCATACCATGCCATTCCGAATGTGAATCGTGTACTCTATGAATCCGAAGAAAAGCAACCGTGACCTGGTGTTACATCTAAGCCCGCCCATCCAACTTCTCCCCCAACGCGCACCTCTCTTCGATCAAGTTATTATACCACTCCCACCTCTCGACGATGGGTACGTGCCCCATGCCCTCTAGTATCAGTCCGACACCCGGCTGTAAGCGGTCGATCAGTTTTCGTCCGTGGGGCGGGCTGATCATGTTGTCTTCTGTCCCGTGCATCACCAAGATCCGCTCCCGTCCGATCATGTCACCCAGTTCTTTGAGCTGGGCAGGTGTTTTCCGATGCCAACCGGCTGCGACGGCCTGCAGCAAAAAACCTTTCAGGCCAAAACTGCCCGGGTTTAAGCGTTTGTGCATCTCTTGCGCGATGAACCTTTGCATGTTGTTGTCAAATCTCAGGTACTCTGCCTCTGCCGGTGTTTGTTGTTGGTTGGCATTGGCATTGGCAGTGGCAGTGGCGGACAAGGTAGGGCTTGGTGCCCCGGGACCGGGCATGTACGACTTCCGTAGTGGTGGCCCACACTTGGGGGTGACATTTGGGGTTGGAAGGTGGACGTTGTCGGGCGTGAGTAAGAAGGAATGAGGGAATATCTGGTGGGCGGTATCGACGACAGAGCGCTGGATAGGTTTGGGCCTGAGCATGTTGATGCGGTTCGCCATGTTCTCCGTGAAGGTCGTTGTGTTTTCGAGCTCCGCTGCTGTGCAGCAGAGACTGAGGGTGCTGATGTGGTGCGGGATGAGAACAGCGAGCTCTTGCGCGATCATACCCCCGAGAGATAGGCCTACTACGTGGAGACATCTCTCCGACGAAGAAAGGGGGGACTGAGAGGGGGAGGAGGCGGGGGGTGATGAGGGGGAGGGGGTGGGTAGGAATCCGACATGTTGAAGGACTTCAATGCAGTCCCGCGCCATCTCGCTGCTGCTGTACCGCATCAGCGGCTTGTCGGAGTCGCCCATCCCCCGGTTGTCCATCACCAGGACGGAGTACCGCTCCCGGCGCTCGTGGCCGAAGTGAAGGGTTTGGCGCTGCCAGGCTGACTTTAGGGCGCCTAGGCCCATTATGAACTATGTACAAAATCCAGGTTAAAAAGGGGGGAGGGGAGGGGAAGGTAGAAAGGGAGATACGGGGTAAAGGGGGGCTTACGATGATCTTGATGGGCCCTTCACCGTGAACCTCCCAGCTAATCTTGAACGGGCCCCCGCGGCCTTCGGCTACTGGCAAAAGACCGGACCGGTCGGGGATGAGGTTCCACACTATGCCGGGGAAGGCTGGGTGTTGGAGGACCTCGGTCACGGTGGGCATTTTTGGTGAGGGTGTCGGCGGCGTCCTAATTAGTGGCGGTCAGCATTTCTGTCAGAACTCTGAGGTGGTCTAATTAGAGTACTTACATCTTGTTGAGGATGCGGTGAAAGCCGAATGAGTTGTGATTAAGTCAATTGAGACTGTCTTTGTAGCTACTATTCGTGGTGGCTGTGGTTTACTCTGGGCGGCGGCGTTCAAGGGACATGCAATGTCAATGGCTTGTGATCCAGCCTGTGCGCGTGTGTTCAGGGCGCTAGGTGGCGTAACTGTTCATCTGAAGTCGTAGGGAAAACCACCGCAGCAACGACCAAACGACGAAAAACGAAAGGCTTGAGGAAGAGTAATTTGTTCAAGAGTTGATAATTTGTTCAAGAGTTGATAGTGAACACGAGTGTCTCAATACCTTCCAGTTCAGGTCTTGGCCGGACGTATTGTTGTTGAGCGCTGAAGGAGCAAGGCATGGGCGACCGGCTGGAATGGAAGCCTCGGTTCGGGCAGTTTCCGGGCAGTTTCCTGTCCAGGTTCCTCCATTCCGCGTCTGTAAATTCCGAGCCGTCGGTGTCCACTTTCAACGTCAGGCCTGGCTGCATGCATTCTCACACCGACTGAACTCAATCCATTATACGCATACCCATATCAATCTATTATATCATGTTCATCGCAGGACTCATTGACGATGACGCGGGCTGATTTCAGGCAATTGAGTGTCGCGGCTTGATCCCAGTGCTGCACTGCAGGTCGCCAAGCGCTGGCAACCCACCCAATTGGGGAGTACGTACAGTGCGACCATCAATTGCGCAAATGCTATATTTTGATCCCCTGATTGATCCATTGTGATCCGGAAAGGCTATAGGGACGTAGTGAAATCGCTATCCCTTTAACCGTGAAAAAGTCCAATTTTTAGCGCGGCCCATAATACTTCCAGTCTACGTCCGACCCACCCGCAACGATGCGGACTGTGTATGGCCGTGGAGAGTGTAGATTACCAATTTACAAGTCACAAGATTGTTGGAATGCCCACAGTATCAAGTATCGTAGCCAGATTTCTGGTTTGACGATAACTTCGTTTTTAGCGTTATTGGCTGGCTGTAAGTGAATGGCTTGCTTTGACTCTCATACGCTTCAGCCCGCCCGTGTTAGGTAACTGTAAGTACTTAAATGCTCCGATTTTTTACGGCAAGAAGGCTGACTGGCCACGGAGGCTCGGGAGCTAAAAATTGGACTTTTTCACGGTTAAAGGGATAGGGATCTAGTGGAGACAAACCAACAATTACTACTGGTTCTGAATGACGATGAGCCCACTCATTTTCAGCAACAGTGTTGGATTGACCGGAGTAAGCAGTGAGGCGCCCAGGAAAGGAAGACCCCTTGACTGCGTGGAAGCAGTGGATCTGGCCAACAGGAAGCCATGG